>RJWJ010009212.1:0-50640 GCA_004363605.1 Indri indri
GCCTGCAAACATCACACTCTCGTGGGCTTTCTTGGGACAGAGGGAGGTCAGAGCAGTGCCACTGATGCACAGCCAGGCACCACCTTAAGTCCTGCCAATAATTCACACACCAAAAAGGGGGAAGTGATTTACAGAGTCCAAGTAAGTAAGCCCAGAGGTCATCTTGTGCTGTTTTTGTTTCTCATTTGTTTTTATTTCTTATTTGTTGAATGAAGGACTCTTGTGAAACATCTTATCTTACTTAGTCTGAAGACTAAACTGTTTTTGAATGTTGGGGGGAAAAAAGTTTTTGTCAGGTTAAAAACTAAAAGCAGGCCAGGCATGGTGGCTCATTCCTTTAATCCTAGCACTTTGGGAGGCCAAGGCTGGAGGATCACTTGAGGCCAGCAGTTCGAGACCAGCCTGACCAACATAACAAAACCTTGTCTCTACAAAAAATTGAAAAATTAGTTGGGCATGGTGTCGGGTGCCTTAGTCCCAGCTACTTGGGAGGCTGAGGCAGGAGGATCACTTGAGCCGAGGAGTTTGAGGCTGCAGTGAGCTGTGATGACATCACTGGCTCTGTCTCAAAACAAAAAACAAACAACAACAAAAATAATTGTAAACAAGCAGTTTTGCTGATAAAATTTGTTCCCTATTCAGCCATTGTAGTAAAGTCTTCCAGTAGGCTAAAACGAAGGTGGCTTTTTAGATTTTTTTTTTATTCCATTATAGGAATAAAAAAAAAAAACCTTGAAACACAGAGTCCTGTGAAAGAAATTTTGTTTGGGAATATAAAATTTTTCAACATCAGGAAAAAAATGAATTGGAAATGATTCATATTTATATACAATATAGATTGTGGATCCCAGTCAAATTCTGGAAGGGATCAACCTGTCAAAAAGGAAAGAACTACAGTGGCCTGATGAGGGAATTCGGTTAAAAGCTGGGAGAAATAGCTGGAAAGACTGGAGTCCTCAGGAGGGCATGGAAGGCCATGTAAGTTCTTTTATGAAGCTAACTGTCTGGAAGTGTGACTTTTTATAGTCTCACTGACTTGTGTGCATGGTTTGAGCTGCTTTATATACTTGCATTTAATTTTTAAAATTGCTCAGTGAGGGATAACAGTTTGTGAGTATATTCAAGGTCTCTAGCACTAACTTCTTGTTTTATTCTAAATCATTAGGTGATTCACCGATGGGTGCCTTGCAGCAGAGATCCAGGTACTAGATCCCACATCGACAAGGCAGTGCTTCTGGTCCAGATTGATGATAAATATGTGACTGTAATTGAAACTGGGGTACTAGAACTTGGGGCTGAAGTGTGAGCCATTGTTTTATAACTACATTTCTTTTTCCCTCTCAATTCCAAGACATTGGAAAGAGAGGAGCAAGCAGAAGATGCCGGCAGGTATCACTTTGGTCCTCTGTGGGAGAGACTTGAAAACAGTGAGCTTGGTTCAGCACCTCTCCTTGCTGTTCACCCTGACTCCTGTCACTGTCTCCATCCCCAAATAAAGCTGAATATTTTTTTAAGTTAGCTGCCAAGAAAACACTTTGCATGAAGGATAAAGTTCAGTTAAAATACATCCTTAAAAGAAGTTTTTCCTATGCATTGTCTATGCTTTAAATCAACAAACTCTTCATTTCTAAACTACGAGCTCATATTTTTCTAATTTCTTTGCCAAAAATAATTGCCATGTTTTGTCACAGAACATGAAATCCATTTACCTTGATTTTTAAAATCAGACCAGTGTAGAAACACATTCAGTTTGACATATAGCAGTATAAAAGTTTAATGTACAGTGAAAGAGACTATGAACAGACATAGATTTATCTTATTCCTTGAGCGCTAAAAACTTTAATGAAAAATCTGCACTAATTTTTTACAACAATGCACTAAAGTCTGAGATTTCTCAGAACATTTATTTATATATAAAATAAAATGCCATTATTTAAATTGCCTTTGGAATTTACCCCTCCCCCTTCCTTATAAACATAGGTGGCAGAAATTGCTGCTCACTTTTGTTAGTAGTCTGTACTTCATGCCAGTACATTGGATGTTTTCTTTAAAATGAATATGAAATCTCAAGATATAACAGCTTCGCCATTGACATTTCCCGGAGCCACCAGTCAGCGATCGGTCACGTGAACACCACTGCCAGCTACTGTGTCCACATTTCAGATGAGCTCCACATGCTTCTCTCTACCCGGGGCAAGCTCTGCTGGGGTCACTTCTGGGAAGAAGATACTTCGGCTTTTCAAAGAAGAAGATGAACATCCAGGAATTTAAAGAAAGGATCAATCGCCTTTTATTTATTTTAAGAGTTCCTAGCTCTTGAAGTTATTTACATGCAATTCAGTTAATCAAGTAAAATTTTTTTCAAACAAAATGTTCCAAATGGTGCAGTTCTTACTGTTATATCCCTCTTTAATAACTTTGTTTTTTATTTTCCCCCTTCTTCTTTTTCTATTACTTGAATTTTATTTTCTGTAATTTATAGTGTGTAGCTATAGTTTGAAATATTTATAACTGTGAAATTGACTTAATTCATGTTGTTGCAGAACTTAAATTTTATTGGTTTTTTAAAAAGCATGTATTCAGGGAAATATATTACTCAGATTTACAATTGGGCTACATGGGAACTGCAATTTAGATTTAATTTGCAACTTAGCATTTTTTAAATCCTTAAGAAAATTTTCCATTTTGGTGTGAAACTCCAAAGAACATTGTACATTTTCTCTGAGCATTTAGGAGCAGCCATCTTTCTCCCCCTGTGAAAAGAAAGTAAAAAGAGGCAGGTAAAATTAATTTTAATAGTAAATTCTATTTAATCCAATGTATCCAAAGTATTACTATTTCAATATGTGACACTAGCCATATTTCAAGTACTCAATAGCTACATGTGCCTAGTGGGTACTGTATTGGATAGCACAGGTTTAAAGTATCTTTTGATGAGATGACAGAAGAGAGAAGCTGTTTTTCCTGTTCTGATAAAGATCTCACAGTATAGCATAACATTACAGTAGAAGGAATGAAAACTGAGAAAGTAAATAGCTTACTGTACCGAATGCATTTCCACTTCAAAACCTATTTATTTTCTTTGTATTTCTAATTTTAAATTTTTGTGGTCATTCAGAACCTAACGTGCCTTGTGTTAACGTTTCTGTAGACTTCACACTTCGCAAAATTTACTGTTTAAAAATACTTATCAAATGATTTACTGAACCTTTATACAAAGGTACCCTTTCTAAATTGACCATTTAAAAATGTACTTTCTGGTACTGTTATTATATTTTGTATTTGCCTCATTTTGGCAAATCTACAGTATGCCATTAAAGTTCAGTATTGGTTTTGGTTTTTTGGGTTTTTTTTCCTGAAACAGAATATATGATCTGTCTATCTGCATACATATATATTTAAAATCTTCTCAAAGTAACTATGCTCCCTGATGCTTGTTCCCTTTCTGAAGTGAATATTATCCTTTCATTGCCTAGATAAGAGATAAGTGCACCCTTTTCACACTTAGATGGAAGATAATTCATTTTCTCACATAGAATTAAAAAAAAAAAATCTTCAGATAATTTAATCAGAAGAGGTGAAATTTTTGTTGTTCCTAGCCCCCCTCCAAAAAATTGTTAAACACATCACATACTCTGAAAAAGTCATATTTCAAGTGTAAGATTAGATTTTATATGGAGCATATATATTGGGGTTTGATTTGGGGTAGCAATTGATAGACATTTTTCTCAAAACAAGTTAAATTTTATTATTATGTAACTCTTCAGTGAATTTATAAATTAGAAACCCTAAGAGAAGCCCTGTTATTTTTAAAGTCTAAAACTGATAGTCTTTTTAAAATTATAATACTTTTCTAATAATTGCATCCAGGGGAAATGGTGATAATTGAAGAAAGATTCATGTCTTAAGAATAATTTGATCTAAATTATTATATTAAAAGAAACCCCTAAACAACGTAAGTGATGAAAATTAATTAAATCGATCATAAATGTCTTATTCCTCCCCACCCCGCAGAGAATAGCTACTTGTTTCGATTCTCTGCTTAGCCTTCTTCAGTAATGTACAAGACTCCAGTATACATTAATGTCTTCAGTTCATAATTGCCAAAATTTTGGCTTCCATAATTGGAAAATAAAAAGATACAATTAAAACACTAGCTTTTTATTCAGTTCCTTTAAATGGAGTTGCATGATTGAAATCTTTCGGCTTTTTTCTTGTTTGTTTGATTTATTTTTCCCCCATTTCACATAAAAGGCAATCCTAGAATGAGTTGTTAATTATTGCTTTTTTTCCTTTTATTCAGTGGCAGGAAACATTTTATAATTCCTAATTAAGGTTTTGGTTAATCTTCCAATGTACACCTTGGTGTGAACTCTCTTTTTACACCATTTTCAACACTGGACAAACTTTAAATGTTGACTTTTTGCTAAAGAACTTTAATTTTTCCAAGAATCTAGGTTAATAGAAGATGTTGATATTTAAGGAGCTTGGGAGAGTAGGTGGTGAGGCAGTATGTATATTTTTTAAGGTAAACAGAGATTAATACCTTTTAGGAAATTAGTGAACAAAATCAGCATTCTGCCTTCTTTGGGTTTCTACTACTGGAGGATTAAATTCCATTAGATTCGAAGTATTTTGAAAAATATTTCAAGTATATCTGAAATACTTCTAATTTTTGAAACAGAAGTAGTCAGACAATATTCCTATCCTTAGTGAGACACGGAAACTTACTCTGTGCGCTAAATGTCAGACAATGAAAACGTAAGTTTTATGTAGGAAGGTATAACTTAAGATGTATTTTTCTTTCTAGATTAGTTTATTTTTCTGTCTCATATGAAAGTATAAGAAACAGCCTCACATCTAAGCAAAGGTAACTTAGCCTTAATAAATCCCACTTTGCTTCTGAGCAGCACCCCCCTGCCTCTGCTTAGCAAGTCCTTGGTGGGTTGCTGTATTGAGTCATTAGTCCAGAACTGCGTCTTTTAAACTTAGGACTCCCCCAGTGTATAAATTTTTTTTTCCTCTTAGCTAACTTTTAAGTGTCCTTCCTCCTTAAGTAAATATATGGCTTGATAAAAAGGTAATATTAATTTTGTGTGAGAATTCTTTGAACTTATGTTTACTAGCTGCAAACTATAAACTACTGTCCAGATTGTTAATTTTATATTTAATTTTTCATGAGTTTTCATGGACAAAGCCCTTTCTTAGGTTTTTTGTTGTTTTTTTTAAGTCCTCAGTATTCATCCTCATTCTTTTTTGTAATGTAATGTAATTTTTATAAAGTTACTTTGTATGGACACAGACCCAGTTAATTTTTTCTTTTGATATGATACATTGTTCAGAGAAGATATAAAAATACCCTTTTTAATTCTGGAGGCTTTTCCTTTAATTCCAAGAGCAGTGGAGAGAATAATGTCAGTCAAGGCTAAGATGGTACATGGAAACTGTTAATGGACTTTGAACTTTCTGTTTCAGTCTTGTGTGTGGTATATTGAGTTTTACTGGTCTGGAGGAAGAGGAAAATTGATACTAGGTAGCATAAATTTTAATATTATGTTGAACGTGTATAGCTTTTTAAAACTAAGTATTAAAAAACTAACCCTTCTTTTTCTTCATTTCTCTTTTGTTACAAAAAATCTGGTTGATATAAATCCAGGCCTTATTTTTAAGTTGTTAAATGTTTAGGTTAAGAATTGTGATTGAAAAGGATTTTATTATTATACAAATAGATCTGGTAGGATATGAATGGAGTATTAATTTTGCTTGAAACAGAAGTATATTTTCTGCTTTGAATCACCTCACCAGAGTCATCTGTCAAGAATTATGTGATAAGAATTTCTCTTTATTGCCTATAAGCTACGTATTCTTTCTGAGTTAGGGTAAATAATGTCTGTTTGTAAGCTGAACTTTATTATCTGCCATTTTGTGGAATCAACGTAACATTCTTTGGGGGAACTAGAGCTGATTGTCACTTCAAGGTTATATGACAACTTTGTTCTAAGACTTAATACCTATTATATAGGGTTATACCTTTTTTCTTATGCCTCAGCTGTGTACCTGACAATTTATGATTCAGTGGAGCCAAGCTGGAAGGAACAAAGGTCATCTAACACTGTGATGGGGATGAATTCCTGGGTGTTACCTGCACAGATGAGGTGACACCTTGGGATTCAAAACAGAGTAGTAGTATGGAATGAGATGGCTGCTCCAGATGACTCTTGGGTTTAGTGTACTTGTGGTTGAACAAGATTTTTTATATATGAAGCTTGATTCTACAACCAAAATACTAGAAGTAGGGGGCAGGGAGAATCATGTCTGCTTATGCTTTTTAAAAGCTTATAGTTTAAGTAAAAGTAAATTGTAAAAACTGATTAACCCTATACAAGTCTGGCAATGAGCTCTGCATGAGGAAATGGAAGGATGAATATTAAAAATGATTCTAGGAAGGTACGTGTGAAAAAGGAAAATGGGTTTTCCTTTTCTGATCATGGGCTCTGGAAAGTATTCATTGCCTTTACCAGCATTCAGTATAAACCAGAGATAAGGATATATGTACTCGCGTGTGTCTGTGAGTGTGCGTGTGTGTCTGAGTGTTACTCTAAACAGCTTGTAAATATTGTAGTTGTTTCAAATGGAAAAATAAAGGCTGAGGTGTTTTTTGGCAAATATATTGCATCAAAAATACAGTATTGATAGTGGATAAAACACTAAGGAAATAAATTTTTTTCATTTTGCCTTCTGTGCATTTTTGTCAAATTAAGAAAAAGAGTATACTGTATTAAGTTCTGTATGGAATATTCTTAAAACATGGTTCTGAAATCATTTTAAATGGAAGCTTTGGCCTATAAACATGTAATTCAGCTTATAATAGATCAGAAATGTACACATTTCATGTTAAAAGAGTCTTTCATGCTTTTCTTGGTAGAAAGATTGTAATTTGTACTTTCTGAAATGATCTGAATGTTACATGTTAATGATATAATAGTAGATGAACACGGATGATAAAAATGTATATTTTCAAATGCACACTAAATTATGATACAGAAAATGGAAAGAACATTTGGATTATGGTCATCAAAATCAGGCAAGTACTAACTTATTTAGTGTACTTTTGCTGTGTAACCTAGTGATTTCACATAATAATACTTAAAGAACATGCAAGCTGATTTACAGTGAGTACAGACATACTCTTGATTAAATCACTTTTTAAGCCTTTAATGCATCATTTTAACTATTAGTGACAGCCAGAACCAGCAAGATACACATTCTTTGCCCTTTGCATCACAATCCCAAACAATTTGCTATCTTTCTTCTGGGATCACGGTGGCATACCTGGAAACATAGTGGTATTTAGTCCTAAAGGACAGTATTTCTCCACAGCGATGGGAAACATGCTGGTTAAATGAAACACATCTTCAGAGAAGGGAATTTCCTGTGTGAATGAGTTGCAGTCATCTCAGATCAAAGACTCAACAGGCTGCTGACATGAAGTTTGGATCCCCTAAAACTTCCTTCTTATTCTTAAAGTGCGGTTTACTTAGGATTTTTTTCCCTAAAGGATCCAAAAATACTTTACTCACCTGTAGCCAATGAATCTCACTAGGTAGGTGCATCTTTCCCAGGGGTATGGTGGAAGGCAGCACTTTGTGAAGTAAGGGCCTGACTGAACAGTGGCTTCCTGGGTATTCAATTAGCACTTTTCTTACACAAAATATTTATTTTTCTCCCTTCATATATGCTTATCAAAGGCAACTTCATACCTTGAAAAATATAATTTGATGCAAGAGGATCCCTAGGTTGCTTGGTAATTTCTCAAGATGTGCATTATCAGCAAGTGGCCAGAGATGAATCTATCTTGTCTGTAAGACTTTTTTAAGAGACTGTTTCAGGGCCCAGTATACTGTGCCAAAAGGAAAAAGTCATCCTTTAATCCAGGGTTCTTCTTTGCTTCCAAGAACATTGTTTATGGATACATCAACAACTGGCCCATGTAAGAATACTCAAGATTTCTGGTCCCATCTTGAAGCAAATATTCTTGACCTGTCTTTATCAGGTAAAGTCAACAACCCAGATAGCACTCAAGCAGATACACTGTAGTGCCTCTGTGTGTTCGTAGTACAGTTGGCTCTTAAACAATGAGGGGATTAGGAACACCAGTACCCCGCACTGTTAAAAATCCATGTGTAACATTTAAAACTTAACTAATAATACTATTAATAATAGCCTACAGTTGACCAGAGGCCTTACTGTTAAAGTCAACTAATACATATTTTGTATATGTATACTGTATTTTTACAATAAAGTTAGCTAGAGAAAATAATTAAAATCATAAGGAAGAGAAAATATATTTACTATTTATTAAGCAGACGTGGATCATCATAAAGGTCTTCATTGTCATGGTCTTCACCTTGAGTAGGCCGAGGAAGAGAAGGAAGATGAAGGGTTGATCTTGTCTCAGGAGTGGCAAAGGCCAAAGAAAATCTGCATATAAGTTGACCCATGCAGCTCAAACCTGTGTTGTTCAAGGGTCATCTGTACTGCTAATGAGTATATTCTCACACACTACTTCTCAGTTATAGACCAATGATTATAGTAATACAATGCTCCACAAATAACGCAGTGGTAATTCTACAGTGTAATACAAATATCTAAAGGTGCACCTTTCTTTAAACAAAATGCAAATTTGTCTAGCTTATAAATTTGGGAGAGACTCCTTTTGTACATTTGTAATGTGAAACAGTATTTCTTTAATGAGTTCTATAATATTAATTTACTTGGGATGTTTATAGTTGCAACAAAGCAAAAACCAAATTCAAAGTTGCCCACTATCTCCACTTGTAGTCAACATAGGGCTGGAAGTCCTTGCCAGAGCAATCAGACGAGAGGGGAATGAAGGGTGTCCAAATTGGGGCAGAAGAGGTCAAACCCTCACTCTTTGCTGACGATATGATATCTAGAAAATCCCAGGGATTTAACCAAGAGACTCCTGGAATTGATAAATGAATTCAGTAAAGTCTCAGGATATGAAATCAATGCACACAAATCAGTGGCATTCCTATATGCCAATAACGGTCAAGCTGAAAATCAAATTAAGGCCGCAACACCTTTCACAATAGTATCAAAGAAAATTAAATATTTAGGAATATATTTAACAAAGGAGGTGAGAAACGTATATAGGGAGAACTACGAAACACTGAGAAAAGAAATTGTAGAAGATGTATACAGATGGAAATCTCTACCATGCTCGTGGATTGATAGAATCTATATTGTTAAAATGTCCATTCTACCCAAAGTGATCTACAGAATTAATGTAGTCCCTATCAAAATTCCACCATCATTCTTTACAGATTTAGAAATAATTCTACACTTCATCTGGAACCAGAGAAGACCTTGTATAGCCGAAGCAATCTTAGGCAAAAAGAACAAATTGGGAGGTATCAGTCTGCCAGACTTCCAACTTTACCACAAGGCTATAGTAACCAAAATAGCATGGTACTGACACAAGAACAGAGATATAGACCTTTGGAATAGGACAGAGATCCCAGTTATAAAACCATCCTCATATTGTAATCTAATCTTCCACAAAGCAGACAAAAATATACACGGGGGGAAAAGAATCTATTAAATAAGTGGTGCTGGCGAAACTGAATCCCCACCTCTCACCTCTCACAAAAATCAACTCACGATGGATAACAGACTTAAACCTAAGGCATAAAACGTTAAGAATTCTGGAAGAAAACATTGGGAAGACTCTTTCTAACATTGGCCTAGGCAAAGAATTTATGAAGAAGACCCCCAAAGCAATCACAGGAGCAACACAAATAAATAAATGGGACCTGATCAAATAAAAAAGTTTCTACACAGCCAAGGAAACTACCATTAGAGTGAATAGACAACCTACAGAATGGAAAAAAATATTTGGTTTCTACTCATCCTATAAAGGGCTGATAACAAGAATCTATATAGAATTTAAGAAAATCAACAAGAAAAAAATCAAACAATCCCATCAATGGGCAAAGGACATGAACAGAAACTCTTCAAAAAAAGACAGACTAATGGCCAGCAAACATAAAAAAAGTGTACAATATCTCTAATCAGGGAAATGCAAATCAAATCTACAATGAGATATCACCTAACTCCAGTGAAAATGGCCCTTATCAAAAAGTCCCAAAACAACAAATGCTGGCATGGATATGGAGAGGTTGGAACATTCTTACACTGCTGGTGGGATGCAAATTAGTACAACCCCTGTGGAAAGTAATTTGGAGATACCTCAAAGAGCTAAAATCAGGAATATCATTTGATCCAGCAATTCCACTACTAGGCATCTATCCAAAGGAAAAAAAGACATTCTATATTATATAAAGACATCTGCACTCGAATGTGTATAGCAGCACAATGCACAACTGCAAAGATGTGGAAACAACCCAAGTGCCCATCCATACATGAGTGGATTAATAAAATGTGGCATATATATACCATGGAATACTACTCAATTACAAAAAACAATGGTGATCTAGCACCTCTTATATTATCCCAGATAGAGATTGAGCCCATCCTTCGAAGTGAGGTATCACAAGGATGGAAAAACATGCACCACATGTACTTGCCATCAAATTGGTGCTGCCTGACCAACACTAAGTTGTTCACATTGTAGTAATACTTTCTGGGTGCTAGTAGGGGTGGGATGGGGGAGGTAAATTCACAGCTAATGGAAGCCGAATGCACTGTATGGGGGAGGGACCTATTTGTAGCCCTGGCTTGGGTGGGGCAAACAGCATTACGTGTAACCAAAATGTGTCCCCATAATATCCTGAATAAAAAAAAAGTCTTAAATAGACACACATGCTATATATTCCAGTGAAATTCATATATATGCATAAAAAAGCAAAAATATTCCAAGTATAAAATTCTGTTATGTATCATGGTAGTATTTTAAATTTTGTATGTTTTTTCTTAATTTTCTACAATGAATTTTTATATACCTACATCAATAATAATGAAAAAACAGTGAATGAACAGAAATCAAAAAATAGTAATTATTTTGACTTCAAAGTTTATCTGAGAAGGTCTTGAACACCCTTAGGGGGCTGCAAACTATGCTATGAGAGTCACTGTTAAAGGAATGTGTCTATCTCATTTTCATTTTCAAATTTATTGACATAAAGTAACTCATAATATTCTTTCATCTTTGTAGTGTCTGTAATATCTGTAGAGATGTTCCCTTTTTCATTCCTGGTATGGATTATTTTTGTCTTCTCTTAATTAGGCTCAACAAAAGATTATCTTTTCAAAGAACCAACTTTGGTTATGCCGATCATTTGTATTTGTTTGTTTTACTTTATTCATTTCTGCATTTACATTTATTCTTTCCTTCTACTTTCTTCTTACTTAGTTTACTCTTCTTTTCTAGATTCTTGAGATGGACACTCAGCTCTTGGGTTTTCAGCCTTTGTTCTTTTCTACTGTGTATATTTTAAGGTTATAGATCTCTCTTTACGTGTTGGCTTTAGCTGTATCAGATAAGTTTTGATGTGTCATATCTTTCTTTTACCAATCAGTTCAAACTATTATCTGATTTCCATTATAATTTCCTTTTTTGATCCATGGGCTAATGAGTTAATTTCCAAATATTTAAGAGTTGTCTAGTTATCATTTTCTTGTTACTGCTTAACTGTTGTCAGAGAAACTATTAATCCTTTGAAATTGTTTAGCCTTGCTTCGTGGCTCAGTATATTGTCAATTTTAGTAAATATTGCAATGGGTATTTGAGGAAAAAATGTGTATCTGCAATTATGAAAGCCTTCTATACCACGGAGATCCATGAATTTTGTTATGTTATTCAGACTCTGTGTATTCTTATTGATTTTGAGGGGGTCTAGAGTTGTAAATTTATTTCTCCTTGTAGTTCTATCAACTTCTGATTTATATATTTGAGGCTATGTTATTAGGTACATACAAATTTGGAGGAATTTTTTTTTTATGAATTGACCCCTTCAATTATAAAATACCTTCTTCATTTCTAGTAATACTCTTTGCCCTAAGGTTACTTTATCCTATGTTAGTATAACTATATCAGGTTTGTACAGTATAACTTTATCTGTCATTTTATTTTCAAATTTTCTATGTCTTATATGTAAGTTCTTTTATAAACCAGCATATAGTTAGGATTTTTAATTCAGTTTGACAATCTTTGTCTTTTAAATGGAGTATTTAGTCCATTTATATTTAAGATAATTATTGATATTTTGGCTTAAATTTACCATCCTACTATTTGTTTCTTGTTTGTCTGATTTTTTTTCTTTGTCTTACCACATTTTGGAATAAATCATTTTCATTAGTATATCCCTCCCTTTGCTTATTGCCTATATATATTTTTACTGTTCTTTTACTGGTTATCAAAATTATAACTTGTCTACTCAATTAGTACTTTACCACCTCCTGAACTATATAAGAATCTTTGAGCCCTCTAACTCCATTACTACCTTCCCATCTTTTGTACTGTTTTGTCATGCGTTTTGAACCCTCTGTATATTTTAAACTTCAAAAATATTATCATTTACATAATATATATTAATTTGGATTTACCCACATATTTGCTCTTTCCATTGTTGTTTACTCCTTTCTTTGTGGTTTCATTTGGGATAATATTTCTTCTGCCTGAGGACCTCTCTTTACTATTTCTTGGTCTGCTAATGACAAATTTCTTGAATTTTTATTTTTCTTAGTGTGAAAATGTCTCTCTTTTTTTTTTTTCCATTTGAAGGATGTTTTTATGAGATACAGAGATCTGAATTGACAATTATTTTCTTTCTGCAGTTCAAAAGAATCATTCCATTGTCTTCTGCCTTCCATGGTTTCTTTTAATCTTATTGCTCATTTAAGGGCAATATCTTTTTATTCCTCTGATTATTTTTAAGATTTCATTTTTGTCTTTGATTTTTAATAGCTTTCCATATTGTGCCTTTGTGTGGTTTTCTCTGTATTTATCTTGCCAAAGTTTTTTGTCACCTCTTGAATCTTGGCCATTATTTTTTCAGATATTCCTTTTGCCATGATACGCATAAGTTAAACCTTTTTACAGTGTCCCTTCCCTTATCTCTTATATTCTTTTCTGAATTTCCTATCTTTAGTCTCTCCATATTTGGTCTGAATACTTTACATGTCTTCCAAATTTTCTTTCTTTCTTCATCTATATTTAATCTTCTGTTAAACTGGTCTATTGAGATCTTAATTTTAGTTTTTGTATTTTTCAGTTCCAGAATATGCATTTGATTCTTTAATATATTTTCAGTTATCTGCAGATATTCTCATTTGTTAATTAATTTATTAAATGTATTAACTACAGTTATTTTAAAATTCATATATGATAATTTCAATATCTGGGTCTCCTAAATCCATTTTGTTTTTTTTTTCTCTTAGTTCTCAGTTTTGTCTTCTGTTTGCTTATTTCTGATTCAATGCCAGACATTGTATGTGAAAACATATAGATAATTGAGGCTCTGGATTTAAAAGAAGATTTACTTTTACTTTGGCAGACAAGGTAGGAAGTCAGGGAATGAGCTGTTTGGAAGATGAACCTGTCTTCTGAGAACTGATCTATTTCTAGTTCACCTTTACTCCCAGGGCATAGCCCTTTAGGTATCCAAACTTAAAGTCCAGATTTGATCTTTGGTTGGCCCTGCATTTTGGTTATTGACACCTCAGACTTGTGAGAGTACGGAAGCATGGTGCAGCTTTTCAGCCTTCCAGCCACTGCTTTCAAATGGGCAGATGTGGCACCAAACACCAGTCTTATTTCTCTAGGCTTCACTTCTCTCTGGGGTTTTGGCTCCTAAAATCCAAGTTACTATGGTAGCACTCCAGTGCCTTCGTGTATATTTTTATACTTTGTACAGCTTTAATCTTTGTTTTTGATTAAAGGGTTGATCTGAAACAAGCTAATTTGTTGTTTTTTTGTGGTAGGGCGATCACCCATGTCCATTGTCAATACTTTTCTTACTGTCAACTGGCGTCCTCACCTCCTATCTCTGTATCACAAAATCTCATTACTCAAGCTTTGTCCTTTTGCTTGGACTTTCAAAGCTTGAATATCAAGGTTTTGACCTACCTGCGATGTTTTTTCATTTCAGGTTCAGCCATGTGTTAGTTGCTAGCTAGCCTACAGATTGTGCCCAGTCATGATGAAGAGAGTTGGAGGTAGTGAGTGGAGTGCACAGGGTTTCATGGTGCAAACCAAGTCCACTTAGCTAGCAGGCGCTGAGGGAAAACAGGATCAACAACCTCAGAATCAGGTGTCAGTGTGATAGTGATTCTGACATTTGCGTTCCATTCAGTCTAAAATGTACCATAGAGGTATGCCAGACACCTCAGATAAAACACGTAGAATGTCTAGACTAGTGAAAGATTTGCATTAACGTTTTGTACTCCTGCAGGCTCTGATTAGATTACAGAGTCATATTACTTGTGATTTAGAAATCAGGGTTTCCTCTTTGGTTGCAACACAATGGGTTTTTCCATGTTCTCTTTTCTAGGCAGTGACTTTCTGGCCTAAGGTCCTTATTGGCTGTCCTCTGTGTCAGACATGACACACTGGGTGAATTAGCAGCAGCAATAGCAGAGACAGGAGATAGTCCATGCCCAGCACTTTTCCATTCCTGAGCTTAATCTTTTAATCCATTCTAAATGAAATATAATCTCCGTTGATAACCTAAGGACAGAAATATGCTTCAGGTAAAAAGTAAGTGAACTTTGTCATTTTCATGAGCTGGGTGGGATGAGTGTTTGGAAAAGTTAAGTGATTTAACTACTGAAAACCACCCAGTTCACAGGCTCATGATTCATTTTATGTGACCTTAAGCTTATTTTTTCTTTGAGGATATGGGGCCAGAGGACAGGAGGCAAAAAACAGCTTCACTTGGATCCTATCTTTCCCTTTCTGAAAACCAGAAAACTATTCAATTCCACAAGTTCCAACATGTCTCTCATTAACATCTCTGTTTCTCAACAGAGAAAGAGAGATTAGGTCACCCTCTGGAAATTCAGGTCAGAAAGTAAACCCACAGGTGATCTGGGCCATGGGTGAGAGGGCCAAAGAAAAAACTGATGGCCAGTGAACCAGGAGAAACTTGCATGTCTCCAGTAATTAGATGGTTTGGCATAACCACCAAGGCAAGCCCTGGCTCACGCACCCATAGTCACACGGAAAGCCTCGTGGAAACTGAACATTGGGCCTTAAGAAATGCAAGATCTCAGGCCCCTGCTTTTCTACATAACATTGAAAATAAAGTCAAATTTAGGATGCATTTTTTCATGATGGAATTTTCATTAGCAGTATTTTCTCTAGTTAAAGTTGTACAAGGTGTGTTTTAGATAAAGGAGAAAATTGATACAGAGCTAGAATTAACATGAAGCAAGATTGGGGCAGATTCTTCTCAGTACAGGACATTTGAATTGAAAGGGAGGCCCCTGAGGAAGTCACTGGAGACTGTGAGGCAACCTGGGCCTGGACTGAGGTGTCGATTTTGTGGTGGGTCAGCTGTGGAAGCAGACTCTGAGCCCGACATTTTTGCACAGAAGTTGACTGGGGAGTACTTTTAGGAATGATACACGTGACAGTAAAAGAAGCAACTGGGCAGAGGAAGAAATTGAACTGTGATGCAATTATAGCAAAGACTTTGGTCAAAATTCATGGGGAGATGGAGCATGGTGGCCCTGCTGAGACGTCCTGAATTAAGGTGGCTGGGGGCAGTTCCCAGAAGTCCTGGAGCTGGGCTCGGAGCTAGGTGAGTGACTGCCTCCCTCCAGAAGGAGAATCTGGGCAGGAGCTCTTGAGCTCTTGTACTGCTCCCATCTACATATCTCCCTCCTCTATTGCCCTTTTGAGAGTTCTCCTGCCTGGCACCTCTGCTAGTCCAGGTAGCTAACCTCCTGTGTGACCCAAGCACTCTCATCCTGGAGAGCTCAGAGCCTCTGGTCACCATGCCCTTCTCAAGCAGTGGCTGCTTTACTTGACTGACCATTTTCCATTTAAATTGTGAAAGGAATTGCCAAGAGACCGCCCAGTGGATCACCTGGATGCCTGTGCCCTCCTGCCCCATGTGTGACAGCAGCCTGCCTTTGGATGATCCAGGTCAGCTACCCTGCCGTGGTGGTCACTCCTTTCCTTGCCTGCTGCTGGTCTCAGCACAAAGAGCCCAAAGTGACTGGGTAACAGCATTAGCTTAAAGTTGAATGGGATTCTTGCTCTGTCTCCTAGTGGATTGGAAGTTTTCCCCGTTTGGAAACCAGGACCTTTAGACCCACAGAGCCTAAAGGTGCAGGAGTAAGAAGAACAAATTCCCCAGGTAAGTCACTGGCAAAGATGGTAAGTGGGGCCACTCCTGTTTCTACCTGTCAGTTCTCAGTCTCATGCATTGCTCCTATTAGGGCCACATAACCACTATAACGGTCATTGGCTTAGGGTGTGTCTTGCATCCTAAAGGATGGTGTCCATCCTCACAGGATATTATTTCCAAGCTGTGCCTCAGCTGCACCTTTAAGAGGCCATCCAATTGCTCTATCAGCCTAGCAGCTCCCGCAGGGTGTGATAGGATCTTGGATCTCGTGCACTCTTCTGCCCCCTTTGCTGTAGAGTCCCTGGGTCTGCCCAGTGCTACGCCGGATCCTGTGTTGGTGGATCTGACACCTATAAACCTTCAATGATACTGCTGGCTGCAATCAAGAAAAGGCAAACCCATACCTTGAACATGTGTGAATTCTAGTTGAGATAAACAACTTCCTTCATCTAGAGTGGAAGGGGTCCAATGTAAACAACTTGCTGTCAAGTGAATGGTTGTCCTCCTTGAGGGATGGGTACTGTATGGGGCTCAGCAGTCTCTGTTGCACTCAGGTTAAACGTTTGGCAGCATCTAGATCTGTCTTGGTGAATCGAATCCTTCTGCGCTGCCACCATGGCTATGCCTTTCATGCACCCATTTTGCCAGTGCAGGAGTGAGTAGGTATTGATCTTGTATCACAGAAAAAATGTTCTCATATTGATAAAGTCGCTCATCCAACCTTATGATCTCTTTCTCTTGATTCAGTATCCTCCAGATGCGGTCCCATGCATATTCTCTCTGCTGCTGCCAGTACACACTGGCTAGGTCTTATGGCTTCTTCAATGTACAGTCCATCCCCAATGAAGAAGGTGGCTGATGTCACCTGGCCAAATCATTAGCACTACTTGGTTGTCGAGTGCCTCTTCCACAGTGGATGCCCTTCAGTGAGCACGGACATGCACTCCACGATCTGTGCACTCCATGCCCACTTCCAGAGATCCATCCATGTGCTCTAACCCTTCTCTTCAATCTTGCCTATCTCCTAGGCCCCTGACCCTGTGCCCACCAGCCACTCCATTTGTGATCCCCGCATGTCCATGTTTTTTCTGGCCTCAGGCTGTTCTCTTTCCACACAAAGTGGATGGCCCGATAGCCAGATTTTTGCCTGGCAATGATTTCCGCTCACTATGGTCTTAAAGGGCCACCTGAGTGGGGCTGTATGGCAGCTGCTGTCTATTTTGGGCTTGCAGGTACATATTGAACCAACTCACCTGTGACCCAAACTTGGCTTTTTTTCTTCCTCTGTTAGCTTATAAGGGATTCACCCTTCACTCAATTGGCCGCAGGTGTCAACTGAGAGAAGGCAGGCATGTGATAGTAGTGCAAGACATGGGAGGGGTCTGGACTGTCTGCTCATGCAGTCTGCTTATGCCCTTTGTCCCTGTTCACGCCCAATACCTGATGTACCACTTCCATCTTAGGATGGATTACTGCTAGGCCCACTTAGACTTATGGCTTAATGACTTACAAGTCGCATGATCAAATACTCTCTACCAAGGCCCAGTAGCAAACCAGGAGCTGTTTCTAAATGATGCATAGTTCTCTGTTGCAAATGCCATGGCCTTACTCTGGAACCCTATGGGACTGCATTCTGTTTACCATAAACTCTATACAGCACGTTTTCCCAACCACAGATAATTTGAATACCAGATGGTTGTATAGACTGAGTGGTGAGGCTGCTTACACCACATCCTGGACTGGCTGCAGAGACATTTCCTGCTCTGGGCCCCACTCAAACCTGGTAGCTTTCCATATGACTTGGCAAATGGGTCAGAGCAAGGTTCCTGTGAATGGACTATGCTGACCTCAGAACCCAAGTGGCTGTATGGGGTATTAGTGATGGAAGAAGTGAGTCCTTTATTTTGAAGGGGACATCCCAGAAGGCTCCTGAATCTTTATAGGGTTTATCTCCCACCGTACTTCCCACATCTTGCTCATCCATTCTCATTGGCATAATGTCATCAGTGGAATGTTCTGTAGCATGTACAGAAGGTCTAGCTTTCATCAGCCTGTATTTTGACAGAGGGCAGTAAATTCACATAACCCTGGGGCAAGACTATAAATGTATAGGGTTATCCCTCCTTATATGAATGCAAACCACTGTGGGTGCTCATTCTCCATAGGGGTGGATAAGCACACATTTGCCAGAGTTGCTATATACCATGTACCTGATACAGCGTTAATTTGCTCTAGCAAACATGCCACACCAGTATGGTTTTTGTAGGGGTCTCACTGTCAAATCAGCTGGAATATAGGGGCACCACCCTCTCCTTTAAGTCTCTTTTAGTTCCCACAGGATATGGTATTGTTTGTGATTTACTGTCTTGGCTGAAAAGCAAAAAGGGAGAAATTTCATAGGCTTCCATTTGGCCTTCCCCAGTGTGGTTGACTACCTAGTCGATGCACCTAAGTACCAAGTATGCCCATTCTGATTGTATGTTCAAGGATGAGGGAAATAGCCACTGGGCAGCTCTGTCACCCAGTGGACCCCCCATGAGACCTGCACCAGTACTTTCTTGGTCAGTCCCCATATGTCCTTTGCACCCTGCATCTCACAGGGAGGTCGTTGGGATGCTTTGTGTATCCAGTATCAATTAACTCAGACTTTGGATTTGAGGTACAGGGGCTGGGGCCACCCTGCTAGCATTATTGGATGTGGGCTGCCCCCAGGGGGAGAGTTAACCTTGGGTGAGTCAGCTTCCTTTGGATGCAGGGCAGCTCCTGGGGAGGGACTTAACTCTGTGCTACGAAAAGCAATGAGCATCTCGTCATAAAGGGTAATCCAGGTGGTGCATGGCATCTATTACACTGACACTGGCAATAGGGAGGAAGGCTACAGATAGGAGAATGATCTCTGGAAGAAGACTCACAGGATGTGCTGACCAGATAGCATCTGAAGGAAGACAGGGTTCTTTCATTCAAGAAACATTTAATTCCTTCTCTATGCCCAGTCCTGTGCTAGATGCAGGTCACAGACATGAAAGGTCCTTGATGTCAAGGAGCCCACAATTGGAAACCACATGCCAACGGGAGGGTCACAGCAGTGCCAAGGTCTCAATCTGCTGCAATGGGAATGGGGGATGTGGCTAAAAAGACAAGACAGCCTTCTGATGAAATGGAGCTTTTTATTAGCTTTGGGTATCTCTTGAGGTTTTGATAATTTATATTTTGCTACAATATGATTTTATAGCTTCAGATGAAGACATTTAATGCTGTATGTGTACCCTTTGCTGCGTGCAATGGATTTTGGCTATAAGGTGTTCTCCTTTTCATTGTTATCTAGATAGCTTTTAATCTCCTTTTGATTTCTTCTTTGACCCAAGGGTTATGTAGATACGTGCTTCTTAATTTCCAAATACTAATTTTTTTTTTTTTTTTTGGAGACAGAGTCTCACTCTGTTGTCCAGGCTAGAGTGCCATGGCATCAGCCTAGCTCACAGCAACCTCAAACTTCTGGACTCAAGCAATCCTCCTGCCTCAGCCTCCCAAGTAGCTGGGACTACAGGCATACGCCACCATGCCCGGCTAATTTTTTTCTATATATTTTTAGTTGTCCAGCTAATTTCCTTCTATTATTTTTTTTTTTTAGTAGAGATGAGGTCTCCCTCTTGCTCAGGCTGGTCTTGAACTCCTGAGCTCAAACAATCCTCCCGCCTTGGCCTCCCAGAGTGCTAGAATTATAGGCACGAACCACCGCGCCTGGCCCCAAATACTAAATATTAATTACTTTAGTATCTCTTTCCTAATTTATTTTCAATATCATTGGGTTTTAGAGCGAGTAGCTCATATAAGCTCTACTTTAAAACATCTGTTAAAAATGTTTTGTTAAAGGTTTTTTAAATCAAGTATGGAGGTAAATTTTGTGAATGCAAATATTCAGTCAACAAATACTCATTGAACTCAACTCTATGCCAGGCTCTTTTCTACGTGCTGGCGATACAGCAGTGAAGAGCACAGACGTACTTTGTTTCATGGAGTTTACATTTTAGTAAAATTACAGCGTTCCATTGAGAAATAAATATATAATCAAGTTTATTGATTATTTTATTCAATGCCCCTATGTTCATACTTATTTTTTGTCTGAGAGATCTGTTCAACTCTAAAAAATTTTTCACTATTATTCTTGTTCATCAAGCTCTGCTTTATTTGTAATATTTTTGTTTTATATTTTAGATGCTTTGTTTTTTTGTTTTTTGTTTTTTGTTTTTTTGAGACAGAGTCTCACTGTGTTGCCCAGGCTAGAGTGCCGTGGTGTCATCCTAGCTCACAGCAACCTCAAACTCCTGGGCTCAAGCAATCCTTCTGCCTCAGCCTCCCAAGTAGCTGGGACTACAGGCATGTGCCACCATGCCTGGCTAATTTTTTTTCTATATATTTTTTGTTGTCTGATTAATTTCTTTCTATTTTTAGTAGAGACAGGGTCTTGCTCTTGCTCAGGCTGGTCTCGAACTCCTGACCTCAAACAATCCGCCTGCCTCGGCCTCCCGGAGTGCTAGGATTACAGGCATGAGCCACCACGCCTGGCCTAGATGCTTTGTTTTTTGATGCTTATATGTTTATAGCCATTAGAGCCTCTTCATAAATTGTACTTTTGATAATTACATGATATCCTCTATATTATATTTAGTCTCCTTACTAATATTAGTCTTGTTGCTCCTGTTTTTGCTTTTGTTTGTTTGCAATGGCCTAATACAAAATGATTTTTGACCTTGTTTTATTTTAGTTAGTTGAATATTGTTGGGTTTTGTTTTATATCCTAACATGATAATCTCTTTTTTCCCTGTAATAATGCAGTTCTCTCATGTTTAGTATTATGACTATATAGTTGATTTCATTTCTTTCATGCATTTATTTATTCATTTATTCAACAAACATCTGTTAAGTGCCTACTAAGTGCGAAATGTACTAGGGATCTAGCAATGAACAAAAAAGATGAAATACCAAACTCACAATATGTATACTGGGGGTTAAAGATACTAAATATAATAAATCAGTAAAATATTGAGTATATTAGAAGGTGATAAAGTTTATACAGATATATCAAATAAGGTAAGGTTATGGGCATTGCTGGGGAGATTAAAATTTTAAAAGGGTAGACAGAGGGGGCCCCATTGAAAAAATGACACCCAAATCCTTAGCTCAAAAGGAAATACCTTCCTTGAGGACTCTGGAGTACAGTACTAGTCTTAGTGTCCACCCTTATCAGTAATCTCTCTCACACACGCACGCACACACACGCACATGCACACGCATGCACGCACACACACGCATGCACGCACACACGCGCTGCCCCATACATACCCCATCTCACTGAATTGCGCTGCACATGAGGACTAGAGCTCTAAATTGTGGACATCTGAGAGAATCCCATGGCATAGAACGTGTCCAACCTCACACATGACAACAGAGTGCCCAGGAGTGGCCTTTCCTTCTGTTCTTAGGGGAAGCAACGAGAGCCCCAAAGTCAGGAAAGCTCCCAAGTCTCTCCAAGCAAAGTCCTAGGACAGGATGGCTCTGCCACTCTAGTGTGCCTCATGCAAATGGCCACAAGGTGGCAGCAGGCGCTCAGCCCAGCCGGCGGGGGAGGCTGAGCACGGTGTGTCGGGTCGGGAGTAGGGAACGTAACCCCGAGACACCCAGGTTCCAGAAGAGAGGTGAGGAATGGAAAGTAAATGAATGAAAGGCTCTTGGAAGCTGTTTAAATCAGGAGTCCACACACTGGTTGTTCCCTGGCCACTGGCCATTTCTGATTCGCACATGTATTGCTCGACTCCTGCTCGCGTGTGCATTTGCCACACTTAGGTTCCTTCCTCTGGCTAAACAGGAGCCCTACAACCATAAGCCTAAAAACCAAAATCGCCCGTTCAAAGATCCTGGGTCTTGCGGAATCGATGTTGTGCTAAGTGCTTTATTTCCATCGTTGCACTGACTCTCACAAGAGCCTTCATGTGGGCTGTAAGGATTGCTCCCCGTGTGTCCCCAGCCACCAGCCTGTTCCTCTCAGAGGACGCCAGTCATGCAGTCTCCGAAAGGCAAACAGCACTCTGCCCTGCTTCCCTCCCGACAGACTGGACAGCTGACGGTGACAAGTCAGAGTGCTAGAGTGGAGGAAGCCTCGGGGCTGGTGTTCCAATAGCTCGAAATGATCGTTTGCATCCTGGGCGGTCTCATGGAGATGCCACAGCGGCCAGGCCCGGTGCAGGGGCCTCGGTGCTGTCGGGACACACTCGGATGAGGGTTGCATGCACATGCCACCCCCATCTCAGGACGACAGCTAGACGCCAGGCGAGACGAGGAGGTGGTTAAATAGGCCAAGGAAACCCGAGGGACTGGAAGGGAACCCCTGGGGTAGCAGGGAGGGCGAAGGGAGGCAGCAGCTCCTGGCCCAGAGCCGGGGAAGCCAAGGGAAGAGGCTGGAGCGGGTCCCACCGAGCTGCAGCTCCAGCCTCTGAGGAGGGGGCTCTGCCCTGAGCCCCGGACACCTCTGAGGGGGCACAACACAGCTGACACTGGGAGGGTAGAAAAAACAGCTGGAAGCTGGAGCGAACTGCAAGAGCCTTGGGTGGAGCAATGCCAAAATTAAGGAGCTTCCCTCTCCCCTACCTCCTCCTCCCTTCCTTCCTTGCAGTCTCCCTTTGGCCCTTCTTGGCAGAACCCAGGAAGGAGCTAGGTGACACAGGAGCAAGGCATGTGCGGAATCTGGGCCCAGCATCACAGAGCAGAGATGACAGGCCGCCCGGCAGCTCTGCCCCAAGTCACCGCACGGCAGGCCTGTGTTGCAGGACAGAGTTGCCAGCCATCTCTTCGATGGAATCAAGCTAGGAGAGAGGGGAGAGGCTCTCCACGCTGCGCAGGGGGTGGAGGGCTACAGGGTCCTCACAGTAGTGGGGAGCTGCCAGGACCTCGTCCATGCAGGAAAGGAGAATGACTTACTTCATGGAAGGCTTCGGGAGGCTGGAACCCCAACCCTGGGTCTCCAGGGCACTGGCACAGCAGAGTTGGTGACCTTAAGCCTTCCAGGGACCACACAGGCGGAGACAGGAGCCACCCTGGTGATAGCCCTGGGCAGGCCGCAGGCCAAAGGAGGCTCCCTGCATGCCTGGCTCTGCGGAAGACCCCAGACTCTTTGCTCACCTTTGGAGGGGCTTGCACAGGAGGAGGCACAATGATGACAGGTTGAATTTACACCCTGCCCAGAGGAGTGAGCGTTTGTGGTCCAAATTAATTTGATTTAAAGAAAATAAATATACCTAACAGACCTGAGTTCATGGTGAATGATCCTTCAAGCTCAACTGATGACCACAAACTGCCAGCTGCCTACACCTGCCCAGGGCCTCACTCTGTGGCCACCAGCATCACCCTGACCCTCACGTCCTTCCTTGTTGAGGGTGGTCCGGCTGGGTGCCTCTGCATCAGCAACAGGCTCCTTCGGAACTGTGGGGGCAAGACGAATTCCTTTTACATAAGTGAAATACAAATCACAGCCACTGTTTGTCAACAGCTTACTCTGTGCAAGGAGCTTCTCGACCTTGACACTGTCCTGTGCATTGTAGGATGTTTAGCACCATCTCTGACCTCTACGCACTAGATGCCAGTAGCGCCAACCCCCACCACCCTCAAGTTGTGACAACCATTTTTTGTCTCCAAACATTGCCAAATGTTCCCTTCTGGTAGGGGTGGGGGGAGCTCCCTGGTAGAAAACCAGTGAATTAACGCAATTAACTCATTTACTCCTCACAACACCCCTGTGAGGGACGTACTTTTATTACCCTTCCTATTTATTTATTTCAATTTTTAAAAAATTGTGGTGAAATACATGTATGTGGGACTCATAGCAAGTTACTTCACCTCTCTCATGCCTGGTTCCTTTTCTGTCAAAAGACAGTACAAATAGCAGCAGGATTCACAAAAGCCAAAATGTGGGAGCAACCCAAGTGCCCACTGATGGATGAACGGACATAATATGGCATATATACACATACACACATAAAATACATACATAAAATTCACCGTCTTACCAATTTTTAAGTGTACAGTTCAGTGGCGTTAAGTACAGTGCATTGTTGTGCAACCTTCAACACCATCCATCTCGGAACTCTTTTCATCTTGCAAAACAGAAACTCTGTACCCATTAAGCAATAAGTCCCCATTTCTCTCTTCCCCTGGCCCCTGGCAACCACCATTCTACCTTCTGTCTCTGTGAGTTGGACTCCTCTAGGTACTCACGTAAGTGGAATCATACAGTATTTGTCCTTTAACTTAGCATGATTCTTCAGGATTCATCCATGTTTCAGCATGTGTCAGAATTTTCTTCCTTTTTGAGGCTGAATAATATTTCATTGTATGGATATACCACATTTTGTTTACCCATTCATCCATCGAGGGACACTTGGGTTGCTTCCACCTTTTGGCTTTTGTGAATAGTGCTGCTATTTGTACTTCCTTTTGACAGAAGAGGAAACTGAGGCATGAGAGGTCAAGTGCCTTGCTGTGAGTCCCACGGCGGGCAAGCAGCACGGCCGGATTCCAGCTGAGCAGTCGGCTGCGGAGGCTGTGCTGTTGAGCGTTGTGTCGCAGGGAGCCCTTCTCGGCGCACGCAGCCAGGATCCAGGAAAGACACCCCCGCCCGTGATGTCTGATCAGTGGGACCTGTTACTGCTCTGCTGGGAGCTGAGTCAGGTGGAAAATTTGGAGAGATGGGGGTGTTGGGGATTAGGGAATGGTTGCTTTTTTGTTTCCGCATCAAACTTTGAGTCTTATTTTATCCCTGGAAAGCCTGGGTAAAACCGTGAGGTAGAGAGACTTCTTCAGTGACGGCCCCCGCACAGGAAACTCCCACCTTCTGTTCTCCCACCACCATTAGCCACACCATCCCCACCCAATTGCCTGCTTGGGGGTGGGGTTTGGGGTTCATGTGCGTCTGCGTACCAAAAGAATAGCTGCTCTGAACTCCTACAAGGCCTTCCGTTTGAGAATCCCCAAACAGACCCATTAATAAATTCTTCCTTGGAAGCCGACCACATGGCATAGGCCTATTATAAAAGATATATGTAGTCACCATGGGGAGGGAAAAGAAACCAGTCATCCCATTGTTTTACACAGTGCTTAACAAAAATGTCTGTATAACAAAGTCCACAAAGTTCACAGGAACTTTGTGGTTTGAGGCTTTGCGTCAAGGCCCACCACACTTCCTGATGAGTCATCTCCTCGTCTGGGTAGCACTTGTGTATCAGATCTTCACGAGAAACCCCTGACTCTTCAGGTCTGCAGGTTTCCAAATATCAGATTTCTAAAATGTAGAATGGCCCACAGTTTCACTGCTTCCTTTGGTGTCAGTGCGTTTCATTTTGAGCAAAGACAAGAAAAGGCCCCTATGAAATCTCACCACCACAGACAACAGGAAACACGCCAATCTGTGCCCACATGCCCCTCACCTTTTCCCCACAACCAGGGAGACCAGCCTTGGTAGGCTCACTTCATGCCTTCTTGGCCGAGTTTTGGGAGATGTTGTAGTTACCGCAATGAGAGAAGGCAAGCTCTTATCTCTCCTTCCCCCTACGCGGTATCAGCACGGTAGTTGTAGCAATAAAGCAAACTCAGCTGTTCTTTCTGCTTACAATTGTCTAGTTGCAAGGGGAGAAAGTAAAAACTGAAGCTTGCTGTGTTCTCTGTCTTAGTCTGCTTTGTGCTGCTATAACAGAATACCTGATACTGGGTAATTTATAAAGAACGCGAATGTATTTCTCACAGTTTTGGAAGCTGGGAAGTCCAGGATCAAGGTGCTGGCATGTGTGGTGTCTGGTGAGGTCCCAGTCTCTCCTTCCAGTATGGTACCATGAGTGCTGCATTTTCCAGAGGGAGTGGAACGCTGTTCCTCTCATGGCAGAAGAGCAGACGAGAGAGAATCTACTCCCATGAGCCTTAATCCACTCATGATGGCTCCACCCTCATGACTAAATGCTTTCCATTAAGCCCCACCAAGCAGTGCTGTTGCATTGGGGATTAAGTTTCCAACACATCAGTTTTGGAGGGGACAAAGACATTCAAACCATAGCACCCTCTCCCCAACTTTTACAGAAGGCCTGGCATCAGAGATCTGGTAGCCTAGTTAGAAAATGGAGAAGGTGCCACACCACCTACATGCTGTAGAACCTGAGGCCCACCAAACCACACAGGAAATTAGAAACATGAAAGACACCTCTCATTGTTGCTTTCATGTCTCCTGGCTCAAAACAGCTCTTCCCCTTCAGCCCAAGACATGGAGCCACCCAGGACTTGTGGTATGACACAAAATAAATATTTGATCTTTGTCCCTGGTTCCTGACACAGATCATCTCAAAACCCCTGGAATTTATTGTCTTGTATGTTAATTGGCTGACCCTGGATGGGGGTTGGTCACCAGGAAAATCAACCATGTGATTAGAGGGTTGGAACTTTCTGCCCCATTTCCCCACCCCTCACCTCCAGGAAGGGGAAAGGGATTGGATATTGAGTCTAATCACCAAATGGCCAATGATTTAATCAATTGCCCCTGCATAACGGAACCTCCACAAAAACCCCTGAATGACAGGGGTTCAGAGAGCTTCTGGGTTGGTAAACACATGGGCGTGCTGGGAGGGCACAGAGCCCCCAACCCCGTGCATCTCTTCCTTTTGGCTCTTCCTGAGTTATGTCCTTTATAATAAAACAGCAAACATAAGTGTTTTCCTGAGTTTTGTGAGTTGTTCTAGTGAATTACCAAACCTGGGGAGGGGGTTGTGGGAATCCCCATATTTATAGGTAGCCAGTCAGACAGAAGTAGGAGTGGCCTCTTGGACTTGGGGCTGGTGTCTGGAGTGGGAACGGTCTTGTGGGACTGAACCTTTAACTTGCAGGGTCTGAGTTAGTGTGAGAACTGAATTTATTGTTGGACACCTGTTGGCGTCAGAGAATTGGTTATGGGTGTGGGAAACACTCCACACACTTGGTATCAGAAGTGTCAAAAAAAAAAAAAAACAAAAAAACAAAAAAACCACTACACCTGTTTTTCTCACCTAACAGTGGAATTGCTAAACTACAGTCTGTTTCTACTACATTTTTTCCCCTCTTGCAATTCCACTTTTCCGGGAAGCTTGGGTGATTAGCTTTGTTGCGGGGCTGTCTTACGTGTTGTACCATGTGCAGCATCATCTCTGACTGCTACTCACTAGATGCCAGTAGCAACAACCTAAAAGTCCCTGGTTGCCACCACAAAGTGTGGTAATTCCCTTGTAACAAAAGCTAGACCTTAAAAAAAAAAAAAAAAAAAGGTCTAGCTGAGCGTGCAGCCTAAGACCTGGGGTCTGGTCCTGCCCGAGCTCCCTCTGTGGCCTTGGGCAGGGCCACTTGGCCTCTTGGTGTCCTCCACAGAACAATGAGAGAGTCAGACTAGACCAACCTACATTCTATTCAGCAGCAAAATGCTGGGCTGCTGTGCTGGTCTTACCTGCCTAAGTGGAAATTAAGCCCATTAAAGGTATTATAGTAACTCAGGCTGTGACCTGGTTTTTGTTCTATCAAAGCCTGAATTTCTGCCTGTCCGAATGATTTGACCCTGAGTCTCCCATTTCATTTCACAGAATGAGGCCTGCAGGGGCCTGACAGGGGATCCGTGCTGGGGACAGATGTTGCTGAGAATCTGGAAGAGAAGAGAATGCACCCGAGACTCTGGAATTAACCGTTTTCAGGAGTCAAAGTGAGGGCACCTTCACCCTCCCTGCTGCGGCTGTCCTGGGGAGCCCAGGCCCAGAGGAGCAAGTGGTGCCCTTCCTGGCAGGAGGAGGGGAGTGTGGGATCCAGAGTAGCCACCAGGCCGTCGCTCTGCTGAGCTGCCTGCTCCGTCCCTCTGCGGCCAGCAGCCTTCCTGGGTCCGGCCTGCCCTGGGGAGACCATGTTCTGGAGGCAGCGATCACCGCCCTCCTGTGGCTCTGTCCTTCAAAGACAGAAGACCTGTGCCCAGCAGGCAACGATAACACTGGAGGTGAGAAATTCCATTCTCTAAAAAATAACACAAAAAGTAGAAGGAATTAAAGTCAGTTGCAAAGGTATCTTGTACTACAAGTAATGATAGTAACAAGGACGCTAACACTTGAGAACTTAATTAGGTGCTCTGAACTCAGCTCAGGGCTTTACATGAATTATCGCATCTAATTCAGGAGGTAATTGGGGAGAGGTATGATTTTTACCCCATTTTACACATCAGGAAACTGAGGTTATAGAATTCTTCAAAGTCTTTCAACTAATAAGCTCTAATGATTTCATCCTGGAAGCACTGGCCCGGGAAGACCAGCAGGTTCCCCTGAGAATCCTCCACGAGGAAATGTTCTTGTTCCCAAGCATCAGTAGCTAGAACTTGGGGCACCTTAGCAGGTGTGACCTAATTTATAAAGCTTGTCTGATTCTTGGGGAAGGAAATGATGTAAGTTCAAGGTGTTGGTGGGAAGGGTAGTCTAGCTAAAGACCAGCATTTTTAAACTGGAATCATTTAGAGTCATCAGTGGTCTTCATTTCATCCATTTCCACCCACCCAGCCACCCATCCATCCATCTATTCATTTACTCAACCAATAAAAATGTATTGATGACCCAATGTATGTCATGAATTGTGCTAAAGGCTAGGGACCCAAAAAAGAGTCAAGTCCCTTCCTGCTTTCGAGGCACTGCTGGTCCAGTGCTGTTGGCTACAGGTGGAGGCCAAAGTCCCCTCGGAAAGTGCCCTCCTGGCCCCTGACTCCTTCCCCAGGTCCACCTAGAAACCTAACTGGGTCCAAATCAGAAAAAGCATTTACAACTTCATAATTTCTTGTGAGATGGAAATCCCCTGAACTTTCCCTTTTTATATTGAATTAGCTTTAGTTCTCCTGGACATGCCGAAGAGGGCACATGGCCCACACATGGCCATGAAGCCCTGGGCCCTGCAGCTGGTGCTTAGGTGCAGGGGGCTTCGAGAACTCTTTCTCTTGACTGTCTTGTCTGAGGACATGATCTATGGGAAATTTCTCATACAAAGCACAAGCACAACAGACGGGGCCAGCTGAGACCCAGCCTGGAGAAGCCAGCTTAGGGGTCCATTGGGTGCATATTGTCCTCGAGGCTTAGCTGCCAGCAGTGGGCTTGGCTGCTGCTACCCTCCCCTTCCTCCCATCCGCAGGCTTCCTCCCCTTCCTTCTCCTCCCAGCCCCCACCAGGGCCTACAAGAAGTGGTTACTCCCACAGCCTTTGTGATCAGATACACCTACGAGTTCTTCCCTCTGATTCAAAAGGCAGTGGGGGGAATGTGTTCCTGCCAAGTCTTCCAAAGGGCAGATTTACCCCCTGTTTCAGCAAGGTCCCCTGGCTCCTTGGATGCTATGGTGTCAGCCCTTCCCTCCCATCTTTGGAGCCAGTACCGAAAGGAATCCAGACGCCATTGCAAAATTCTTCTCTCCAGTCCCATCCAACTCGAGAGAATTCCTGGCTGTTCGCTTAAGAGGGGAGAAACAGCCTTTGCTACAGCACCTCCTGCTGCACCTTTGAACTCTCGCCCTCACACCAGTGTGGCCCCACCCGCTGCCCTGAGAACCTGGTACAGTTCCACCAGCACCGTGGGCTCTGTGGGCCTGCACTGCACCCCTCCCTGTCATCACACCTCCCGGGAGGCTGAGCCCCCTCCCTTCCGCTGCATGAAGGCAGCTCTCCTTCCCCGGGGTTGGTGCTTCCATGCTCAGTCTTGGTCCTTCTCTGGAAAGGCCTCGCCTGCCTGGCTAGATCAGGCCCCAGGTGCACGCATGTGTCAGACTCAATCTTGCCCTTGAGGGCTCATCAGAGCCCAGGGAAGACCTACGGCAGAGCAGGAATTGAGAAGGCTAGAGGGGAGGCAGGGGAAGGGCAGGGAACAAAGAACCGCAGAGAGTGGAAGGAGAAAGTTATACTGGAGGCAGGTCTAGAGGGAAGCGTGGCTAGTACGGTCTCCATGGGGAGGAGCTCCTGGGAAGAAGCGGGTGTGGCTGCAGGAGGTAGAAGACGTTTACCTGGGCTCTGAGGGGTAAGGCTGCCCCCTAACCCCTCTGAGCTCAAACTCCCCCATCTGTAAGATGCAGGGCCCACGGCTTAGGGTTGTGGTTGTGATGATTGAGTGAATCACTACACGGAAGGGACAGAATAGTGCCGGCTTGGAATAAGCAAATGCACGTGTTAGCTGGTGTTACTGCTCTTGTCCTCATGCCCGACGATGTCAAGACGGAGCAATAAATCTTTTCTGAATGAATTAGTAAATGAGGCTTAATTATATCAGTAGAAATGTGTGTACCTCACAGGGCTGTGAGCTGCAAGGGCATATGGAAAGGAGTCCTAATAATTGAAAAAAAGTAGGTACGATTTATGGAGTTTCTATTATATGCAAAGCATATATTTACATTTATTTCTCCTGTCTCAAACACACATCAAAGATAAGAAGTTAATAATAATTCTCAGCATAAAGATGAGGAAACTGAAGCTCAAAGCCCTCTTCTTTTGCTCAGGATGCTGTTCTCTTTGCCTAGAACGTAAGGTGTGGATGATAATGCTACAGCCTTTGCTCTGAAAGACAACTTTCTCCACTGGTGTTAGACATAATGAAACTAAAGGAAAAGAAAGTACTTTTGAAGATGCTTACGAGACTGCCAGCCTCAGTGGCATTCCCACTCAATGAGAAAGGCAGAAAAAGACCTCACAGCTATCTCTGTCTGAGGCAGGGGTTCATGAGTCCAACTACCCAAGGTCAGAGCTGACAATCTTAGTGGTCGATGCTCCGGTGGGCCCCGGGAGACCTGGTCATGGAGGCAGATTCGCCCATCTGGGCCCCCTCGTGCTCTCGTTCAGTACACACATAGGTGGTGCCGGGGGGTGGAAACCCTGGCGCAGCAGGGAAAGGAGCTCTGGTTTCAGAGTGAGTCAGACCTGAATTCAGCGCTGGCTCCGTCACTTACCTGCTGCGTCATCTCGGACAGTTCATACTGTAGAGGTAAACTCAGCGGGGGTGATGACAACATGTCATGGAACTGGCATAAGGATGGAAGATAGTGTATGCAAAAGATAACAAACACAGGCAAAGACTTCCCGTCATAATTAAATTAATGCAAATTTTAAAATTATTAGATATTTTTCAACTCAGGGACAGACATTTTAAGCTTGATAATGCACAATGTTGGCAAGGGTATGGCGGAACAGGTGCCTTCATGTACTGTTAGTGGGAGTATAAATTAGTGCAACAGCTGTGGAAGGCGATTTGGCATTAAAAATCAAATTTTTTAATGCATATACTTTTTGATGTGGCAGTTCTATTGCTCTGAATTTATCCTATGAATATATTAATTTTAATTAGGATATTGGCTTGATTGCTATAATTGAGGCACAAAATAACAGTGGCTTAAACACAATAGAGATGTATTTCTTTCTGGAACAAAGCAGCTGGCTTAGTCAATCTAGGGCTGGGTTGGTGTGTGGGGGTGTGATTCCATGGTGTTAGGGACCCGGGATTCATATTTTGTTGCTCTGCTGTGCTACACTGCTACCCTCATGTGCATAGGACAAGAGAGCACCCCACTACATCCACATCCCAGTCAGGGCCAACGGGGAAGGTACGGGGCGCGTTCCTTCCCTTTAAGGCCGCAGTCCCAGGGTTGCACACATCACTTCTGCATATTCCATCGACCTGCACTTAGTCACGTGGCTGTACCTAAATGCAGGGATTCTGGGAAATGTAGTCTTTATTCTGGGCAGCCATGTGCCTACAGGTTGAGAATCCCAAATCCCAAAATCCGAAATTCAAAATGCTCCAAAATCTGAAATCTTTTGAGCGCTGACATGACATTCAAAGAAAATGTTCATGGGAGCATTTGAGATTTTCAGATTTGGGATGCTCAGCCACTGTGCAAACATTCCAAAATCTAAAAAAAATCCAAAATACGGATTACTTCTGGTCCCAAGTGCTTTGTATAAGGGATACTCCATCTGTACTGAAATTCAGAGGATGTACGAATAAAGTGAGCAGAGGAGATTCATTAGCAGAGACCACTGAGCAGTCTCTGAAACAACACCTGTAGGTACAGGCAGAGGCATTGGCAGAGCTTGGGCGTAGGTGTGGGCACAGGGATAGGCATAAGGACATTCACAGCAGCGTTCGTTATAATTGACAAACACTAGTAACAATCCGAATAACATCTACCGGTAGAGGACTGATTAAAGAAAGAAACATTTGTTCCGTGGAATACTATGCAGAAGCTAAAAATGAAGGTGGTAGATGCTTATTTGTAATAAGGAAAGATGTCCAAGTTATATGAAGTGAGAAAATGGAGTTGCACAACTATTAAATTAAAAAATTAAAAAATGTATGTGAATGAGGCGCCCAGACAATTAATGGAAGCATGTACTTCAGAGCAAAATGAAACAGGTAGTTCTTTCTGTTTTTCATTCTTCTCATTGAAATTCTTACCACTATTTTTTAAAAGATAAAATAAATTTTTTAACAAAGGAGTCAGATTCACAAGTACTGACATGGAAAGATTTCAAAAACATGTTAAGCAAAAGGCAAGTTCAAAAAGTAGGTAGACTATGATCCCATTTAGTGTTAAAAAAAAAAAAAGTACGTGTCTGCGTGTAAACTCAGAATAGTATCTGGAGTCTTGTGAGCACTCATATATGCTATTATTATTTTACAAATATGACTGTCCACAAACAGGTCTGAGAACATACCCCAAACTGCTAGCCGCGGGGAAAGGCCACCTGGGGGGAGGGACAGGAGATTTGCCAGGAGTAAGAGGGAGGCGGGACACGTCAAAGGTGATTCACTTTTTGTTCTACACACATTTACATTGTTTGAATTTTACAAGCATATGTTCATTCATTTGTTTAAAATTTCAGTGGAAAAACCCAGTAATGTATGTAAAATTCACAATGCCTAACATGTGTCTGGCACTCAGGACATACAGTCCAGGTTCTGTATGGACTGGCCCGTTGGAGCCAGCCATCCCTTAGAGATTTAGAGAACCATAATTTAAACATACATCCCAGGAGCTTCAGGAAGCCCATGTCCTTCAGGCCATTCTGAGCCTCTCTAGGGATCCTCTGAGTGCGTGTCTGTCGTCACCCCTCACACTGAACTGCGGGACTCGGCTTTCCCCATCACCTCCAGCCAGCCCACCCACTGTGCTCCAGGAGCCCACTGCCCTGCTCTGTCTGAGCACAGAACCGACCAGCCTTTGGCCAGGTCTTGCTGCATGGAGACAGGTGTAGCTTCAGGGAATTAGAACAAGGAGGAGAAAGACTGAAAACTCATGGGATCAAAAAGATGCGACTTGGGCAATTTACTTACCCTCTTTAAGCCTCTAGTTCTTCATGTGTAAAATGGGAATAATAATATCTATTTCTCAAGGTTGTGAAAGATTAGGGAGAATACGTATGCAGCTGTTATGCTCTGTGTCTCTAGCATGGAATATACAAAAGGACACATTTCATCTATTATTCAGAACAAATGGCTTTAGCACCTATGTCACTATCATGGCATTAGCCTTCCTCTCTTGGGGACCCTTCCCTGATAAATTCACAACCCTGGGGGCAGAATCAGCTTAAGGCATCAGGTCCTGGTTGCAATTTCCTTGTGGAGAGGAACTTGGAGGATCTCACCAGTCTGCCATGGAGTAGGAATTTGGGCTGTAGCTGTCACTTAGGGTTCACAACCGGAACTGCGAGCTGTCCTGGCACCACCCTCCTCGCCTGCCTGTGGGCCTGTGGAGAATGAGGTATGCACCTCACTGAAGCTGGGCCTTCAGCTGGTGGCTGCAAGCCCTGTCCTCCCTGGCCTCAGTTCCCTCGGGGACAATGAGGATGGGGGTGGGGTGCAGAGTGTGCACAACTCCACATTCCAGTCACCCCCACTGCGTGGCCTTGGCTGGCGACCCCTGGTCGCAGGTGCCAAGGCTTGGGTGTGTTCTCTAATTACTCAGCTCTGAGACCTCTTTAATCTCTCTCTCTCTTTTACACACACACACACACACCTGTGGTCCTTTTCTACCACAGGTGCCAGTAAATTGGGTATGAAAGGGCTTCTAACCTTGGCCATGTCCAGAAATCCCCCATCCACTCCAGCTCCCCGAATTCTGGCCAACAACTGGCCCAAGCCCCATGCACCTCCACCCCTCAGTGAAGGCTGTCTTGCTCCCAAGGCTCGCCCCAAAATTGGGGCTCACACTCAACAAATAGTTACTGTGGAGGTTCGAGTCCACGATCATCTATCTGTGTCCTGAGGCCCCAAATCCCAGTCCACAGTCCAGTCGTTAGAATTCTTCTCTGTCCTCACAAGGGGGGGCAGTGGGAGCTGCAAGAAATTTTACTGATAATTGTAGATGTCGTCGCGGTAAACATGGGCCCCCATTGGGATCCACTTGACGTGCCATGTCATCCCTGGGATGCCAACACGGTAATTAAGCTGATTTGAAACTTCCACTGCACAATGAGGTGGAACAAGAACCAATTTAATGGGTTGTAGGAAACAGCTCTGAAATGATTAAAATGTTCACCAGAGTAAGGATGGGAAATAAGAAAAATGAATGAGGCAAAGTCTGGATTTTTTGGCAGGCCCAGTGCCATTCGGTCCCATAACTGAGCCCCAGATCCCCCGTAGACTGGCTGAGCGTGTGCAAGTGTAGCCCGGAGGCGGCCCGGCTCTGCTTGCTGAAAGAGACAGGCACACAGAAGGCTGGGGCTTCCCAAGGCCATTAGCACAGCTGTCACACGAACCCCTCCTCTCCTCCCATGAATGATGGGCCACAGTCCTCCTCCCCTCCCTGTATCCAAACCCTTGCCATGGCCTAATTGTAGGCAAAGGGCATTCCCCTCAACCTTGACCTCGGCCTTGCCTATGTGACTTGCTTTGGCCCATCATGTGCATGGAAGTAATGGTGAGTGGTTCTGAGCCTCAGAGGCCTCATGTGCTTTCCCTTGCCCTCTCGCATAGGTAACTGCCACGCCTTCCGCCTGGGCCACTGGCTACACACACGGTGTAGCAGAGCAGCCCCAGCCAACCCACAGAGCTGCGGTGAGGAGCAGAGCCCAGCCCAGACAGGCAGAGGCGTCCAGCCAGAGCACGGATTCATGGTAATGATGATTATGTCATGCCGCCGAATGTGGGATGGTTTGTTATGTGGCAAACAGATTCATAAGCCCATCCTGGCCACCATGGTCTGCCCCATAGACTGATCCAGATGACCACTGGAGGGCCCTCCTGCTCTCTGAAGTTTTCCTTTCTTCCCTGCTGGGGGTGGTAGTTCATTCCATGTTTGCCTACAAGCTCCAGAGAAGACTTTCCCAAATTTTCCCTTTTTTAGCTGAGGGATTCTTACTTGAAAGGAAATCTCTTACATAATCTCATGTATAGGTAATTGGTGTGAATGAGTTTACCGGTTTAGGGTACAAATGTCAACCATAGAGGGACTGGGATGGGAATATCTGATCAGGCTCTAATGGGATTTAGGTCTCAGTTGTCATTGCTGCCACCTGATACCTTGATGAAAACTGGTCCTGTACAGCCCAGTGTGATCAGTGCCCTGCCCTGCTGGGATGACGGTCAACCTGGTCCAGACGCCTGCACATGGGGGCACCAAAGTTACTGCTTTTTTAATGTTACACTCACATATTTTGCTGTTGTTTTCTAACCATGATTGACATGCCAAGGTTCACAAATCTATGGGGGCTTCTAGCTTAAGCCACACAACATGAGAGAAACAATCTCAAACCTCCCCTAGGAACAGACTGAATTAGTCTGTTAATATACAAGCTCTTCCTTCAGATGGATTTCCCCTTGGGGTCTCTGGTTCCTTTTCTTGACAGTGAACTTGGTGATGACTGTCTTAGTCTGTTAGAAAGTTCTAATACTATTATTGAACAATATCATTTCACAATTTTGTCTCTCATAATACTTAGAATGCCCAATTTTTAACTGGGCAAGTATAATAGTCAAAAATTAAAAGCATGACTTCCTTACAAATACAAAATGAACATAGGTTGAAAACTTTATTTAACTCATTTATTAATGAGAGAAACAATAAAATGCAAGGTTGGTTCAAAGAGTATATGAAGACACAACAAAAAGCAAACTATAGGCCAATATCCCTGATAAACATAGACACAAAAATCCTCAACAAAATACTAGCAAACGTAATTCAACAACACATTAAAAAGATCATTCACCATAATCAAAGGGGATTCAAGCCGGGGATGCAAAGATGGTTCAAAATATTCAAATCAGTAAACATGATGCATTACATCAACAGAATCAAGAACAAAAACCATGTGATCATTTCAATAGACGCTGGAAAAGCATTTGATAAAATTCAATATTGTTTCATGATAAAAATCTCAGTAAATTGGATATGGAAGAAACATACTTCAACACGATAAAGGCCATGTATGATAAGCCCATAGCTAATATCATACTGAACAGGAAAAAATTGAAAGCCTTTCAATTTTATTGAAAAAAAATTATTTTATCTGGAACAAGACAAGGATGCCCACTTTCACCACTTTTATTCAGCATAATATTCATAATTTCCAAGTCCTAGCCAGATCAATTAGGGAAGAGAAAGAAATAAAGAATATTCAAATTGGAAAGGAAGAAGTCAAATTATCCTTGTTTGCAGAAGATATGATCTTGTATTTAGAAAAACCTAAAGACGTCATCAAAAAACTCTTAGAACTGATCAATTAATTTAACATCCTGCAACTAACATGCAAACTGGAACTATGAAACTACTAGAAGAAAACATTGGGGAAATACTGCAGGGCATCGGTCTGGGCAAAGACTATTTGGGTAAGACCACAAAAGCACAGGCAACAAAAGCAAAAACAGACAAGTGGGATTACATCAAGCTAAAAAGCTTCTGAACAGCAAAGAAAACAATTAACAAAGTGACGAGACAAACTACAGAATGGGAGAAAATGAAAATATTTGCAACCCATTCATCTGAGAAGGGATTAATAACTGGAATATGTAAGGAACTTAAACAACTCAATAGCAAAAAAGGACAATCTGATTTTAAAATGGGCAAAAGACCTGCATATATATTTCTCAAAAGAAGACATACAAATGACCAACAAATACATGAAAAAATGCTCAACATCACTAATTATCATGGAAATGCAAAAAAAGCCACAATGAGACATCATCTCACCGCATCTAAATGGCTATTATCAAAAAGACAGAAAATAACAAATACTGGTGAGGATGTGGAGAAAGGGGAATGCTTGTATACTGTTGGTGGGAATGTAAAGTAGTACAGCCATTAAGGAAAACAGTATGGAGATTCCACAAAAAATGAAAAATAGAACTACCATATGATTCGGCAATCCCACTGCTGGGTATATGTCCAAAAGAAAGGAAATTGGTATATTGAAGAGAAATATCTGTATTCCCATATTTATTGCAGCACTACTGACAATAGCCAAGGTATAGAATCATGCTAAGTGTTTGTCAACCAATGAATGTGTAAAGAAAATATGCTACATATACACAATGGAATATTATTCAGCTGTAGAAGATAAGAAATCTTGTCATTTGCAGCAACATGGATGAAAATGGAAGTCATTGTGTTAAGTGAAATAAGCCAGGCACAGAAAGACAAATACTGCATGTTCTTATATATATGTGGGAGCTAAAAAGGTGGATCTCACGGAGGTAGAGCATAGAACGTTGACTACCAGAGCTGGGAAAAGAAGTTGGTTTATGGGTACTAAAAATACAGTTATACAGAAGGAATAAGTTCTAGTATTCAATAGTACAATAGAAAAATTATAGTTAACGATAATTTATAGTATATTTCAAAATAACTAGAAGAATCATAATGTTCCGAACATGAAGAAAAGATAAATGTTTGAGGTGATAGATATCCCAGTTACCCTGATTGATCATTGCATATTGTATACATATACCAAAATATTACTATGTACTCCCAAAATATGTACAACTATGAATATCAATAAAAATAAAATAAAATAAATAAAATTAGAAAAATCTCTCCCTAATGGAGGATGCTATAGGAAACCAATGTTAATGAAAATATGAAAAATAGCTTGAATTGAGAAGAAAACATTGTTAAAACTAGTTTCAAAGCTACATAGTTGAAAAGAAATTAAAACAAAAACAAAAACAAAAAAAGCATGTGAGGCATTAGGGTTTATATAATCCTAATTAAAGAAAGAATATTGGGTATACAGGTTAGATAAAAACTGATTAATGTCCTGTAGGACAATTAACCCTAACCTTTGAGGTCATCTTTTCTGCTGGACAGGAATCGTTTGCATCTACAAAACTCTACAAGCTAACGTGTAACTTCACAGAGTCTGAGCCTGAATTGCACAGTAAATAGCATAGTCAACCAAAGCACGGCGAGCCTATTAAACAATATTTCAGCACAACATTGCAAGGACATGCAAATATCTTCTTGGCCTTACTTCCAGGCCGTGGATAGTTTTTCTTAATATTTGTTAGGTAACCCACACGGCCATAGCAGCTTGTCGAGGGCAGGGCCCCGCAGGCCTGGGATACCGACCAGATCCTGCAGGGTCAGGCAGGGTGGGGAGAAGCTGCTGAAAGTGGAGGTGCCAATGGAAGAGGGACAAACTTTCCAGCTCTGGCAGCAAGCTCTGCCAGAAGGCCAAGTCCTGGTTAACTGGACAGTCTGCCTGCCCGGCTGGCTGCTTTCTAGGCAACCACAGTTGCCAAAGACAGGGCCCAGAGGAATATGTCCCTTCTCTGAACTCAACTGCTCTGTGCTTTCCTCACAGCTTTTCTGCCAGGGACTTCTGGATATTTTAGAATGCACAAATGTGTTGTTATTTTAAGAGTATTTGCTTTTCTGTCATTTCCTGTAATCCCTACTGTGTTTACAACGTATCTAGCGCATAGTAAATGCTTAATGGGTGCAGTGAACTGTATCTCTCTTTGCCTCGACAGATGCACAGAGACCCCCTTCCACGTTTCCCCCCATACACTGTGCTCTTTCTCTGCTCATCTCCCCACCTCAGTCCTACCCATCTTTTGAGACACAGCTCTAATGCCACCTTCTCCAGGGGAGTGTCTTCTCCCTATGCACATGTATCTCCCCACTCCCAAGCAGTTTTCCTCTGTATTTGGGCCTCCTTTTCACGCTACTGTGGCCCACAGGTGGTCACTTACACTTCATGCTCCCCCAGGGTAGTGGCCTCCCAAAGACAAGAACCTGGTCTTTATCATCTCTGTGTTCGCGGCACCTAGTGATGCGAAGCACGTGTTCTCTGGCTCAGAGAACGGCCACGTGAGCCCAGGGGTGGCTGTTTCTGCTTTTGGCAGAAAATTCTGTTTTGTTTGCTGTTGGCGACACTGCAGAGCCCATCTAGCACCTGCAGGAGTCAGGCCTCAAAGGTGCTGAGCAGGTGACATATGGCACTTGTCCTCTCCTGACTAAAGGAGTCCTTGGCCAACAGCTGATCTCAGCTGGAGCATGTCCCTTCCTGCTTAATCAGCTGTTCCTCATTTTCTCTGCTGGGAACAGGGAGTGGGGCGGCTGCTGCCTTTGCGGTGATCCTGGCCTGCGGCCACTGCAGGACACAGAGTCTGGGTTGATGTAGAGACTGTGAGTGCCTCGGTGTGCACCGAGTCCAGTGGCTCCTGTGAGCTTCTGCTGGGAAAAGTCCTGCTCCATCCTGTGTGGGTGGATGCTCCAAGGGGAAGCAGCAGAGGCTGCATAGTTCAGGCAGAGGAAGTCTGGATGCAAGCCACTCAACGTGTGGTGCGGGGACCAGCAGCAAGGGCACCACCACATGGGGCTCATTAGACATGCAGAATCAGGACCTACATTTTAAGGAGATCCTCCAAGTCATGCAAAGGCACATTAAAGTGTGACAGGCACTGCTCTCATTAATACTTGTGCTCATCTGTGAGTGTTCAGCCCTAATGGGGCAGCCCAATGTCTGAACTTGTAACACCTGCAAATTAAACACACCAATAATTCAACCTGGAATGCTCTAAGGACATACAGCTGAGGGTTGGATGGTATGTTGATTGTTTTATAGCAAGAGAATAAAAATGCTCAAATGCTGTCTTATTTTCCACACATACAAAAGTGACAAGTGCAGAATAGGAACCAATACATCATTTTATTAATAGCTGAGCCATAGCCCACTAACCTCTTTGCAGAACTGGGGTAAAAGCTGGGTAGGAGTCCACAGCCATAGTCGGTGTCCTACTCTGAATCTCAGGCTCAGTTTGCCTGGAAATGAAGCTGAGGACAGAGCTGCAGACCAGGGCTTACCCGGCTAACCCTCAGTCCCCTGCCCTCCAGCCACATGGGGTAGTGGGGAGAGCCAGAGAGGCGGGACTGTGGGACTTTAAACAGGATCAAGATGAATGCCTGGGAACCGTCCAAGGATCAATGCCCCCTCCCTTGGGGCCACTAGGAAGGCCAGGGGAGAGGCAGCCCCGGCACAGCTGCAACAGGGAGGGTGTGGCGGAAGCAGCAGCCCAGCCTCACAGCCCTTCACTGGCAGCAGAGGCTGTGCCGGCAGGGTGCCCAGTCCTCAGTGGACATCTCGTCCTTATCTGCCCGAATACCCATAAAAACTTGTGAGATACTATTCTTTTGTTAAATTGCTTTATTGAAGCATAATTTACCCACTATAAAATTCACCCGTTTTAAGTGCACAGTTCAATGATTATAGTGTGATTGTTAGTACAACATATTGACAGAGTTGTGCTGCGTTCCCATAACCCCCAAAAGGAACCTCATGCCTGTTTGCAGTCACTCCCTGGCAGCTGCGGATAGACTTTCTGTCTCTCTAGGCTTGAGTGTCTGGAAACTGTTGAGTTCAGGAACTTTCTTTATCTGGATTTTCTAATTGCCCTCATCTGCTGACATTTTCTCCTGTCAGGGAAAAGAATGCTTTTTTAGAAATGCTTGCGGATGCCATGGTGCTTGGCCCATAGTAGTCACCTGATAAATATTTCAGAATGAAGAAAACCTGTGTTACCATTTTAAGAATATTTGCATTTTGTCAAGGCCGGGAGAGTGAGCCCTTTACTGAGGGTATTTTTTTCTTTTTTTTTTTTTTTTGAGACAGAGTCTCGCTTTGTTGCCCGGGCTGGAGTGAGTGCCGTGGCATCAGCCTAGCTCACAGCAACCTCAAACTCCTGGGCTCAAGCGATCCTCCTGCCTCAGCCTCCCGAGTAGCTGGGACTACAGGCATGTGCCACCATGCCCAGCTAATTTTTTCTATATATATCTTTTTAGTTGTCCAGATCATTTCTTTCTATTTTTTAGTAGAGACGGGGGGGTCTCGCTCTTGCTCAGGCTGGTCTCGAACTCCTGACCTTGAGCGATCCGCCCGCCTCGGCCTCCCAGAGTGCTAGGATTACAGGCGTGAGCCACCGCACCTGGCCCTAACGTGGGTATTTTAGACCCTGCGGCCTCACCCACACCCCTGAGAAGATCTCTCCCACCTCAGGTGAGACTGGGGTGCTCCTTGAATATCATGACGTGATGTCTTCTAGAACAAGGTGCTCCTGTCCACACAGTCTTCAGAACTAGAAGCGTTTCACTCAGCCCCCAATCCCTGACTCCAGGCAGGGGGAGTCTAACGAGCTCCCTGCTTACCACACCTGCCCTGCCCTTTGACTCCAGGTGTCACCCCACTCTCTCTTACTCTACAGCTTCCCTGTGCACCAGGGTTTTGCATCTGGGTTCCTGTCCACTTTCCCCAGCCTCTCGGGCTTTCTGCGGTGGAAATGTATTGCTCGGATTGCCTGGCATGTCCTCCAGCCCCTTTTCAGGACCCAGAAACCTCCATCCTTTGGGAAGCCCTAACCTTCCAGAGACAGTTAGTATGCAATTGGCTTTTTGCTCCAAACTCACCCGCGATCCCCTGCTCTGGAATGCTGGGGCGGGAACTCCACAAACACATTTCTCCTGTGCCAGCTGCAAAGACTTCCCAGTTGAGAAAGGCTCTGCAGAGAGAGGGCATCAGAGAGACACAGGGAGGCAGGAGGAGGGGGAAGGAACTTACTTTTTCCTGTGGTTTTCTTCTACCTGCATTTTGGGGTTTTTTTTTTTAAAGCTTTATTAAAGTACAATTTACATGCTATAAATTCTCCTGTTTTAAGTGTGCCATCCAATAATTGTTAGTGTATTGACAGAGCTGTGCAGCCATGACCACAATCTTATCTTACAGCTTTTCTACCCTGTGGTCAAGAGCAGTCACTGTCCATCCCCACCCCCACCCCAGGCGACCACCAGTGTACTCTCTGTCTCTATAGATTTGCCTTCTCTGGATGTTTTGTTAAAATGGGAGCATGCAATCTGTGTGCTCTTGTGTCTGGCTTCTTTTCACTTTGAGGTTTATGCACGCATTAGCATGTATCACTACTCTGTTCTTTTCTATTGTTGAATAGCGCTCCATTAGCTGGATACACCAACATCTTGTTTTTCCATCAGCAGCAATGCAGTCCTATGGCAGCAGCTTAATCCACTGTGCGGTTTTCCCAACTCTTGTGGAACTAGCTTTATCACATCCCCCTCAGAGACACTGACTGGCAGGCATCTCTGCCTCAAAAGTCTGGGTCTCTCCTTTAGATTTCTCAAATTTAACTATTCTAGCCTTTTCCCTTTGTTCCTCAGCCCTAAGGTTAGTAGTTATTTCAGACAGTGACTAACCCTGCCATCTGTTAGAGTTTTCTTTTTACCTTTTCAGTCACTCAGTCAATGTTACACATAATTAGAAATTCTTTATATTAACTTCTCTCTGTTCAAATAACTGCTGAGGCTTCTGTCTCTTGACCAGATTCTAATGTGTGGTCTGAATGGAAGCAAATATCTTGAACCTGATTGGTCTGGAGGTGAGCATGTGAGTCAAGGTGGACCAATCAGATTCCTTCCCTGTGATTTTTTTTTTTTTAATGAAACTTGGCTAGAGGAGGGAGGTGAGTAGTGCCTTTTCCTGCTCTGTTGGTGAAGCTGGGGTGACAGTGGGCCTGGGAGCTATCTGCGCTGTGGTTCCAGCTGCCTGGGGGAAGCAGCTCTGAGAGGGGACTCAGCCAGCAAGCAAGGAGGGCAGATACAAGAAACCCACAGAAAGTTGCTTCACAATGTTGGAGTCCTGGTTCCAATGGATAATCCCTGGACCAGCCTTGATTCTGCCTTCCCAAGGCCTGATTGTGTGAGCTAATCTCTCCATCTTTCTAATGAATGTCACTTCCTTCTCCCAAGCCCAGCTCAACTTAGCTAAGTTGGGTTTCTAACTTTCATACTTTTCCCAAGTATGCAAAATAGCACTCTGAGTATTTGGATTTCTTACCTCTGGATTTGTTTCTCTATAACTTGGATTTCTCCAATGCTAGTCAACTGCCCACTGGTATCGACACTGCCCTTTCTGGTCTATGCATGGATGATAGAGCCCCTTTGGGGCAAGGACTGCGTTAAAGCTGCAGGGGTTTGAGTCGTACAGTAAACCGTGTTGCCTGGTAGATAGGGATGGTCTCTCCTCATGGCAGGTGTCTGGTACAAGGATGGTGGCTGGTATGAGGGATCTCAAGGTGGCTGGTACAAGGGATGGAGTTAGAGCACAAGATCCAGTGCCTCTGGCCAGTTTGCATCTTTAATCAACCCTTCAAGGGAGCCAGTGCCATCACCATCCAGCTTTGAAAGTTCTATAGGGGGAGCGTCTTTCCTTGGGGCCCCTGCTGTTCACACCTTTGCTCCTATTGGCTCTGTGCAAATCAGCAAGCCCTACTATGTTTTTCTTGGCTATGACTAGTACATCAGCTGGCATTGCTACCTCTATCCACCCCTTGACCTGTAGATTTTTACAGAGATGCAAATTAGGCAGCCCTAATGTGTTAGCCCTCTCCAGGAGGTGGGCAGCTCATGTGTGTGTGTGTGTGTGTGTGTGTGTGTGTGTGTGTGTGTTGTTGATAAGGACCTGTGGCCAAAACTGAGAATTAGAGTCATAATTCATATATTCATACACACCTCATTGCATTTCTAACTCTGTTTTTTCTCCTTTCTGGTACCTAATACTAAATGAGTTGCCATTTAGTGAACACTTACCACCTGCTGGGCACTGTGCTAAACACTTTCCATGCATTTTGATCTTCACAACCCTGTGTGATAGATAACCTCCTTTAAATAAACTTTCAAATTTTAGAACAGTTTTAGATTTACAGAAGAATTGCAAAGATAGTTTAGAGAGTACCTATATACCTCACCCCCAGTTTCTCCTGTTAGTAACATCTTGTGCTAATATGGTACCTTTGTCACAGCTGATGATTCCATATTGATATTTTACTGTTAACTAAAGTGCATACTTTATTCAGATTTCCTCAGTCTTTATATAGTGTCCTTTCTCTGTGCCAGGATCCCAACTAGGATATCACATTACATTTAGACTCCTCTTGGCTGTGACAGTTTCTCAGACTTTCTTTGTTTTTGGTGACCTTGACAGTTTTGAGGAGTACTGATCAGGATATTTTGTAGAATGTTCCTTAATTGTAATTTGACTGATGTTCTTTTTTTTTTTTTATTTGTTGTTTATAGGGGTACAGGTGTTTAGGTTACGTATGATGCCCTTGCCCCCCCTTCCCCCCAGGTCCCAGTCCCAAGCATGACTGATGTTCTTATGATTAGACTGAGATAACACGTTTGGGGGAAGACCACAGAGGTAAAGGGCCATTTTCATCACATCGAGGGGCCATACTGTTGTTATGAGCTATCACTATTGATGTTATCTCTGATCACCTGCTGAGGGGGTGTTTGTCTGGTTTTGACACTGTGAAGTTACCCTTTTCCCCTTTCCCTACTGTGCTGTGTGTAAGGAAGTCACTATGCACAGCCCACACTTGAGATGTGGGTGTTATATTCTGCTTCCTTGAGGGCAGAGTGTCTATATAAATTATTTGGGATTTTTATGCATAGAAGATTTGTCTCCTCTCACCCATTTATTTATATCAATATGGTTTCATGGATATTTATTTTGGCTTATAATCTAATACTATTTTATTTGTTACTCAAATCGTTGCAACTTCGGCCATTGCAAGCTCTCTCCGTTCTTTCCTGGGTCCCCTTTGGCAGACTTCCCTCAGCCACAGTCCCCCCATCACCACCTTCATTGTGGGTTGGGCGATGTATTGTTTTGGTTTGGTTTGTAGTAATTTCTTACTTTCTGATACTCCAAGATGCTCCAGGCTTACCTTTTTAAATTTTTTATTATTATTTTCAACTGACACTTAATAATTGTACATATTTATGGGGTACAGTGTGTTATTTTGCTACAGATGTGCAATGTGTGATGATTAAATCATGGTAGCTAGCAAATCCATTACATCAAACATTTCTCATTTCTTTGTGTTGGGAATATGCAAAACCCTCTCTCCTAGCTATTTGAAAATATACAATAAGTTGTTGTTAACTATAGTCATCCTACAGTGCTGCAGAACACTAGAACGTACTCCTCCTATCTGGGATAATTTTGTGTCATTTAACCAAATTCTTCCTATGCTCCTCTTCCCTTCCCCTTCCCAGCCTCCAGTAACCATGGTTCTACTTTCTACTTCTACCAGATCAACCGTTTCAGCTTTCTGGGATCGTCTTATATAATTTCTGCTCCAGCCCCAGAACCAGCCATTTCTCCCAGAAGCCCTAGTCCCTTTTATTGGAGAATAGTACAAGAGACCAGATCTGGGCACGAAGTGTGCTCAGGAAGGTAGTGTTTTATCCCAGTCTTCCAGAGAAGGAACCTGTAGCTGGGAGAGGTTAAATAATTTGCTCAAAGTCATGTTGCTTTATTTTACTCCTAACTCTGCTCATTTCATGAGAAAGCATCAGCTGTCTGACTCTGTCTTCCTAATTATTAATCTCAAACTAAGCACAAAGTGTCTAGCTTGTAGGAAGAGAGGAGAGATTGTGCCCACACAATTCCTGCTCCGTGTAAACTGTAAAGCATTATAACGACATGAGATACATATAAGTCATATAGCTTTATGGTCTTCTTCTACAAAAGGAAGTCTATGTGTGTGCGTGTGTGTGTGCATGCACAGATGCTCCCAGACACCTGCCACGTGCAGCAAGCACTAAATCAGACGGGAATTTGTGCAGCCTCCCTTGTGTTCTTCCCCAAGTAGGACCACGGCTCACACAAGAGCTGAGTCAGGAGTGTTGCCTGAGAGTCTGTGCCAGGCCCCCAGCATCCCTGGAGCAAGAGAGCAGGTCAGCACTGCTAGCAGCACCAGAACCTGCCCTCTGGCTTCCCTCTTCCACCTGGGCATGCCATGGGCAACCACCACCTGAAGGGGAGGGGGAACTAACTGATGGAAAGTGCCAGAACTCAGCCCATAATGAAGCGATACAGGAAACCTGAAAAGTGAAATGCAGAGCTGGCCAGAGGAAGTGCAGGCCTGCTGGTAGGCTCAGGTCTCTGCTTCCTGTACAGACTCTGAGGCCAGCTAGGGAGGTCTGCCCAGTGGGGCATCTTTGGCACACTTCAGTGCAGCTTTGGAGTCCTCGAGCAAGGCACCCCTAATCTCTGGTTCTTCAGTCCAGGCCTGGCCCTCCCCCAGTGACCAGCTCCCTTCCATCCCATGCTGGCCTTTGCTTCTGACATTCTTGGTGGGAGAATGGCTATGGTATAAGCTCTGTAGCCTTTTTAGACACCCTAAGACTTGGGGCAGCCTTCTGTCTACCCCAGCCACGGCCCCGCCCAGGCTCAGTGGGAGGCCTGTGGTCTTGGTACTGCCGTGAAGGGCCTTGGGGGGCATGGTGGCTCCTGCACAGGCAGACATATCAAGCCCAGGGCCCGGGGCTGGCTGCTGTGGGCAGCAACTGAGACCAAACATGCCAAGGACAAGGAGGGTATCAGGTTGGTGGTACCCTAGATGGTTTTGTCCTTTCTCTCGTCTTCAAACTTTCTGTAGTGTGATACTCTTTATCTTCGTACCGAGGGGAAACGCCAACAAAAGTGCTATGGATTCATCAGGCATTGGGGAGATAGATGAATTTTCAAGTGAAGTCTTGGCAGGGAGACAGGGACCTGGGGGCCAATGGGAGCAGCTGCAGAAGCATCCTTCCAGACGAGTATGCTGAGTAGCTCCCCTCTTCCCAGGCACGGGAGCCTCAAGCCCCGCAGGATCTGTAGGGACCAGCTCTGGGGCGGGCGGGGAGGACGCCTGCTTTGCATCCTCCCGCCTGGAGCATGGCTCTGGCTGGCAGGCACCTCCCTCCTCTCCCTACCCTCTGGAAATGGAGCCCCTCTGCAGCTGCTTCCCTGCTCTGCCCTCAGAGCATGGCAGAAACAGCACAGGGATCCCTCGTGGCACACACCGGCCTGCTCACACCCTTTTTCAATCTCCATGGAGGACTGAGCAAGACTTGTGTTCTTTGACCCATTACTGCCTTCCTTCCACAAACATTTGCCAAGAGCCTGCCAGTGCCAGCCACCGAGCTAGGCATGAATCCTGCCTTTACAAATTACTTAGAAGCATGCAACTAAAATGAGTGGTTCCTAGCGGTGCTTGGAATGGGCTTGTATGGTGGTCCCTATCCCTTCCACGTTACCCCCAGCCCACACTTCGTCCCCAGCCCTCATCTCATGTGTTACTCCAGGGACTGTTTTTTCTGGTCTTGGCGTTCAAGCAGTGGCAGAAGAGCCCACTGTGGCCGGCATCTATGGGGGTGAGAATTCCAGAGCCACGTGGCTCTATCCTCGCTCCTTGTGTGGTGCCAGCTCTTGCCTTCCGAGTGCCCTGTAGCAGCGTGCCACTCGAATGCAGCTGAGCAGTGAGGAGATGTCTTGGGGTTGGAGAATGGAAGAAATCCAAGTGAGACCTGGAGTCAGGTGGGATGCTGAGAGAATGTTGTATGTTCCTTGGGTGTCAGAGTAGGAGGAGCTTTCTTGGGCATTGAGTACAGAGAGGTGTAGCCATGTGGCCAAATCCCAGCCAACTGAATGGGACCGGAAGTTATGGGTGTCACTTTCAGGCATGGCTCAGAAAACATTGCTCAATGCTCCTCCCTTGAGTTTCTTCCTCCTTCTCCTTGGCTGGAGCTGGGACTTGATGGCCTCCACCTTTGACCACGCAGATGAGGACAATGATCTGAAAATGGCAAAACCACCTCCTAGCCTGGGTCTCTAGGTGAGTTTACGGAGTGGAGCTCAGCTATCCATCTTGGACTGATTTGTGAGAGAGAAATAAACTTCTACCTTGTTTACGTCCTTGCATTTTATAATGCTAACATTACTTTCTTGAGATATCCTTTACAAGCAGTAAAATGCACACATCTTAAGTGTACAGTTTCATGAATTTTTGCAAAAGTATGCAACCCTGTAACCACCAGCCCAAGCATGATGTAGAACATTCCCGTCACCCAGGGAGCCATCTCATAGCCCTTTCTAGCCCATCCTTACCTCTCCCCCCCCAGCCAGGTAAACACTGTTCTGGTTTCTCTCAACACGGATACTTTTATCTATTCTTGAACTTCATATAATGGAATCACACAGTATGAATTCTTTTGTATCTGGCTTCTTGCATTAAACATAATGTTTTTGAGATTCATCCATGTTGTTGAATGTTATCAGAAGTTTGTTCTGTTTTATTGCCGAATAGAATTCCAATATATGAATGTACCACAAACTGTTTATCCACTCTCTTATTACTGGACATTTGTAGTGTTTCTGCCTTTTGGCTATTATGAACAAAGTGGCTGCAGTCTTATAAAAGTCTTTTTGTAGACCTACATTTTTATCTCTCTTGGATAGGTACCTGGGGGTGGAGCTGCTGGGTCATGTAGCTTAGGTGTATGTTAAACTTCATTAGAAACTGCAGTACAGTTTCCCAAACTTTCCCTTCAGCAGTGTATGAGACCTCCCTAGTAGCAGCGTGCCACTTGGATGCAGCTGAGCGGTGAGGAGGTGTCTTGGGGACGGACACCAGTTGCTCCACATCCTTGTCAACACAAGTCCTTTTCAGTTTTAGCCATTCAGTGCGATGGCAGGGAGCCATTGGATTTTTAGGACTTTTTATAACAGCAGTGCCATCATTATCCTAACACATGCGAGGTAGCTATGGGAAGAGGGAAGAAGGCCAGCGGTTGTGTCTGTTCTGTACGTAGTCTGGCTGCCGGCTTCATGAGGAGACCTGGGCAGTTAGAACTGGTTGAGTCTCTAGTATAGCAGGATGGATGGAGTCAGACAGACCTCAGTCTAAATTCCAAATCTTGTAAGCTACTAGACCTTGGCAAGTCACCTATCTCCTGTGTTCAGCTCCTTCCATGTAAAAGGAAGATGAAGATGTACTTACCTTGTAATGTTATTCCAAGGATTTAATAACATGCTATGTCTAGGCACTTAGCATATTGGGGACTGGGCTCCAGTCACAGAGCTGAGATTCTAGGGCAGGACTCTGCTCCTGGAGGACAAGCAAGGGAGAGGTAGAGCCCCACCCTCTGGACCCTCAGTCTAGACACTTCAGTGGACTTGGGCTAGGGGAGCCCGTGGTCCAGCACAGCATCCTTGGGACTGCTTCTTGTATGAAGCTGGCAAAAGTTCACGGGATGAGGGCTGGTGGGTTGGAAGTTGACCCAGGACCAGCTGTGGCACCAGAAGTATTTATGCAAGTGAGGTTGGGATGACATGGCCAACAGAGGTCCACATTCAAGTTAGGCTGGTGGCAGGGAGGTCACCCACCCACCCTGTGGAGCAAGGGGATCAACCACAAAGCAAGTCCAGGACTCCGAGTCTGAGACTGCAAGTAGTTCACCCCAGGGTCTGGTGATGCTGGTTCAGGAACAACATGCTTTTTGAAGATGTGGGAAGGATCTAGACATCTAACACTAGGAATCTGGTTAAGTAAGCTTTGTGTGTTGTGTGTGTGTAAGACTTTGAGGCCATGAAAATGATGCTGAAGGTGTTTATGTATTGGGAAAGATAATCAGCATATTTTTGTTAAGGAACAAAGCAAATTGCTAAGGTATAAAGGTGTATGTATGGGTGGTCCTCTTTTTGTTAAAACACTCACACGTGTATATTAATATACACACACATACATACACATATATATGAGAAAGGCTGAAAAGGATACCTTCTAGGGGCTCCAGGGGCTATCTCAAGATAATAAGATAATAAGTGATTTCACTTTTTCTTTCTCCATGATAATCTGTATTTTCTAAATTCTAACGTGTTAATTTTGTAATTAGAAATTGAATTTGGCACCTCGCACT
>RJWJ010009213.1:0-50678 GCA_004363605.1 Indri indri
CTTAGTTAAACTTTAAGTTAATCTTGAGCTCTGATGATACAAATCTGTTACTTTGCCTCAGACATCTGATTTGAATAGCTTTGAAGGCAGAAGAAAATGAAAGTCACCACAAAAACATAGATGAATTTATTAAGTCTTGTTCCTAGAAGACCTAGTTTGACATTTTCAAATTGCATCTAAAATTTTGGGGTATCATATAACAAATTTAGATGAATTGATATATAGAAGGGTAGATAAAAAGACAAAGATACAAGAGAGACAGATGGATGTCTCTTTGTTCCAAAAAGAAATTAAGATGGTTAAAATGATATTAATATGTAAATACATGTTATAAATATATTTATTTAATATAAATTAAAGTAAATAAAATATAAATGAAATATATATTATAAATGAAGTAAATGGAAAATAAAATGAGTAAACAATGGAAAAACGTGAGAAGGAGGCAAGAATTGGACCTGTATAGAGAAACATCGTATATAGGATCTTATGTATATTTACAAATTGGGCTCTGATTGTATATTTTAAAGAAATGAATTACTGATGCTTAGACTAGGAAAAAAAATCTTCCTAGGATACTCTTCAGTATGTAAAAGGATCACTATATTATATCATGAATATCACAGTAAATACTCACTTTCATGAGAAGCAAAGGATATTTTATAGGACTGCTTCTTTTGTAGCCCTCAATGTAGACTGATAATGTCATGTTAATGTGTAATATAGTGTGCTCATCCTTACAAGATTTGGACCAGATAGACAAAACTTCACTCTGGTATAATTCAAAGGTGGATTTTAGAATATATCTAGATGCTAACCCCAAATGAAAGGGTAGAACATCTTTCAGGAAATTTTCCATATATATTGTTTCTCTAAATGATGCCTTTGATTGTCATTGGATGATAGTGAATTCTAGGTTCTATTACTGGGAAACATTTGAAATATAACTATTTTTTGTTAGTTAATAGCAGAAATAGTAGTCAAGTTGGGATAGAGTTGAAATCTTCTTATAGAAATTTTGAAGCCTAACAAAAACAATCGCTTGAGAGATTAGCTGGAGAAATACCATTCCATAGGACTAAAAATCTGTTTAAATATTTATTTGGAATCCACTCTAGTGCAAAGACAAATGGGAGTTGGAGGCTCAAAGTTTCTTTTTCATTATAGTTTGGATGTTGCCTAACTGATAACATCATATTGCAAGGTGATGGAGTTTCATCACATCATTAGACTTAGGAGTTTCTTAAGAAATTTGCATGAAGTTTCAGGGTTTTGTTTTATGAACTAGATTCCTTGTTTTCCAAATGGAAACAGTAATCTTTACAGTACTAGTTACGGATTCCTAGGGTAAAGGTGAATTGTTATGACATGAAATTTGGTGAATACTTTGATTTCTTCAACACTGTAAATGTGAAGTATTAATGTTGATACAAAAATATCTGTAGTTAATGCTTCATACATTCTGCTTTTCTGTTGCACAAAGTTTGCTGATTTTTCCCATCTTTTATAGACTCTGAAGAAAAATAAAAGTTTTGAAAATTCCTAGAAGCAGATACTACATAATTATCTATTTTTATGTGATAGGAGTGATTTTTGTAAATCTAGTCATATTAATAATTTAAATGCTCTAGGAGAGTCTGTTTGCTAGCGAATTTTATTGTGAACCATCATGTAAAGGAGAAATCATTTTTACAATGAATATTATTCCTTATTTCTATATGGGAACTTGCTAATGTACAAGAGTTATTGAAGCTCCCAGAAGAGCTTATTCCATTCATATGTTCCTGAGGAAGTATACCCTGGGTGGGCACAGAAAGCTGTGAGAAAATAAGATGGTAAATGCTAACCTGATCCAAGTAAGTATATGGACCTATTTAGAGAGACCTCTGAGCCATTATTCCATATGAAATTCAGTTTAGATGATATGTTGTTCACAATTGCTTGGAATATGTTTATTCCAGCTCAGTCTAGCTCCACATTTCTTGATAACCCATTCTTACCCGATTCTAACCCTTCTCCTTGAGTGGTTCCTCTCAGCTCCGTAAAGTAACGTGAACTCTTTATACCCTCATCCCCTGTATTCCATCCACTTCTCAATCTTCACGGCACAACTTAACTAAGGATTTTCAGGATTGATAGGCATTCTTAATCCCCCGAAACTGTCTAGAGATGTAGAGGGAAAGGCAGTTGAGGATTTCCTATACATATGTAACTATGATAGAAACTTTCATTCAATGGCAGTTGGACTCCTCACCCTGCCTCATACACACCTGTAGCTAGGCCCCTGATTCCTGCATTACAAGGGAAAGAATTAGGCAATTGTCATTTGATGAAGAAATGCCGTAAATGGTTTATGCTCACTATAGAGAAGGAGATCATAAGTTATATCACCAAAACTGGATACTTTTGGGAGTGAAAAAGGCCACATTAAAAATTATGGTGGTACAACTAACATAATTGGAAGCCTGTGATGTTTCAGTCAGGGCTGTTCCCATCCCTAACCCCTCGACAGCTCCACTGGTACAGTAGTTCTACCAGGGCAGGGCAAGCCATGAAAACCCACAACTTCACTGCTGAAAGAGGCGATTTGATGGAGTAGAACTAGAAGAACCCCATACCCTTAGGTATTGTCAAAACGGTAGCAATCAGGAAGTGAATAAAATAGCTTTGGATCATAAAGCCCTACCTGTTGTGGTCTCCCAGTTGTCTAAGTCATTTTCAGCCATTTGAGTCACCTCAGCCGAGACTCTAGATTTTGTAGAGAAAAGAAAAGCCTTCCCTACTATTCTCTTTTTGAATTCCTGAACTATAGAATGTGTGAATACAATAAAATATTTGATCTTGTGTTTTCTACCAAAAACAAAACAAAATAAAACCAAACCAAAATAAATAAATAAAAACAGTAGCAATCTCAGTCTCAAACAAACAGGGAGGACAAACATATCTAGCCTGAAATTACTTTCAGGGTTGGGCAGGACTGGCAGATTGGCCAGAAATTTGGCAGGGAGAATTAGAAAAGGAGGCTGCCATATTGAGCCTTGATATGGTTAGTGGTCTGGAAGGCTGCACACATGCTCCAGGTAAGACCAGAGAGGGTCCAAGATACCCACTTATCCTTGGCTGAACATAAGGCCTTAGGCATACAAAGAGAGAATAAGAGAGAACCAATGGAAAGTAAAAGTCAGAAGACACTTCTAAATTTCCTCAACTCTGAATGAATTCTCCAACCCACACACATATATGTCAGCTAGGGGTGTTAGTTTATTGGCCTAAGGTGTTTGAGTGTAACCTGTGACCAATCATTGGCTGACCTGTAAACTGTGCTGACACATGAGCAAGTCCTAGCTGAAAAACAAAAATAGGAACAGGAAGAATAGGGTAGAGACATCAGCAGTTACATAGCTTGAGGGAGACAAACTCCACAGAGTTAGATCAGGAAAGTCCTAAACAAGCAAACAAACAGCAATAACAGCAACAACTCCCAGGAGGAAAAAATCAGAAACCAGAGTTGCTGTGTTACATAAAATGTCAATTTTTAAGAAAAAATTATGAGACATGTAAAGAAACAGTAATGTGACCCATACCCAGTTAAAAAAGCAGTCAAGAGAGAGTGTCTCTGGGTTGAAGAGAGAGCAGATGTTGAATTTAGCAATCAAAGAGTTGAAATCAGCTATTATAAATATTTTCAAATAATTAAGGAAATCATGTTAAATAATTAAAAGTATTACTCTAATTACAATTCAAATAGAGAGCATTGATATAAAGAAAAAATTATTTAGAAAGAAACAAAAATTCTTTAATTGAAAATATAATAACTGAAATGAAAAATTTACTAGAGGGTCTCAGTAACAGATTTGAGATGGCAGAATAAAGAAATAGTGAGTTTGAAGATCAATCAGTAGAAATTATCTAATTTGAAGAGGAAAAATGAAATAAAGAAAAAAAAGAACAGAGCTTCAGAGACCTGTGAGACACCATCAAGCATACTAACACATGTGTAATGGTAGAAGCGAGAAAGAAAGGGCACAAAAATGTTTGAAGAATTAATTGCCAAAAACTTCCTAAATGTGGTGAATAACATTAATCTACACATTCCAGAATCTCAAAAACCCCAAGTAGGATAAACACATAAAAGATCTATGCATAGACACATTATAGTCAAACTTTCAAAAGTCAAAGAAAAAGAAAATACCTTGACAGCAGCAAAAGAAAAAAGACTATTAGATACAGGGGGACAACACTGTGATTAACAGCTTACTTCTTGTCAGAAACAAAGCCAGAAGGCAGAGGGATAATATATTCTTTTCTGAAGGGAAAAGAAGAAAAAAAGTGTCAATTAAGAATCTTATGTCCAGCAAAAGTGTTCTTCATATATGAAGATAAAATAAAGATATCCCAGATGAACAAAAGACTGAGACAATTCGTTGCTAGTAGAGCTGACTTACAGGAAATACTAAAGAGTAGCCTCTAAGTAAAAAGAAAATGACAACAAACAGTAACTAAAATCCACCTAAAGAAATAAAATGATCTGATAATGTAATTATGTAGGTACATATAGGCATAATATTAATATATATAATTAAACTCAATTCAAACAGAAGGAAGAAAATAATAAAGATGAGAGCAGAAATCAATGAAATAGAAAGAAAATAGTAGAGAAAACTAATGAAACCAAAAATTAGTTTTTCGAAAAGATCAAAAAAATGGACAGATCTCTTGCTAGACTAACCAAGGGAAAAGGAGAGAAGATGATAGATTACCAAAATCAGGAATGAAAAAGAGGGCATCACCACCAACCCCAGGGTAAATTGAAAGGATTTCGAGGTAATACTATGGACAAATATACCCCAATCCATTAGACAACTTAGATTAATTGGACTATCCTAAAAATGCACGCATTACTAAAACTGACTTAAGAAGAAATAGAAAATCTGAATAAATCTATAACAATAAAGAGATTATAGTAAAAAGAAAACCCTAGATGCAGATGACTTTGCAGATAAATTCTATCCAATATTTAAAGAATAAATAACACCAATCTTTCACAAACCTTTCCAGAAAATAGAGGAAAAAAGAACATTTTTCAATTCATTCTATGAGGATACTATTACCCAGAGACCAAAGACAAACAAAGACATAATGATAAAAGAAAACTTCAGACTAGTATCCCTCATGAATATAGATACCAATATCTTCAAAAAATATTCACAAACCAAATATAGCAATATGTAAAAGTATTATATATCCTGACCAAGTAGGATTTATTCCAGGAATGCAAGGTTGACTTAATATCCAATAATCAATTAATATAATATATTAATAGAGGAAAAGAAAAAATCACGTGACCCTCTCAATAGATGCACAAAAAACATTTGAGAAAATCTAATATCCATTCGTGATAGAAACTTTTGACAAAGTTAGGGAACTTCAATAACCTGATAAAGAACATCTCTGAAAAAACTGTGACATCATATGATGACTGGATGATATACTCCTATGATTAGAAAAGCAGCAAGGTTGTCAGATATTACCTCTTCTGTTCAACACTCCTGGAGATTCAACTTAGGGTGATAAAGAAAAGAAGGAGAAGGAGAAGAAAGGGAAAGGAAGGGAAGGGAAGGAAAAAGGGAAGGGAAGGAAAGGGAAGGGAGAAGGAAAGAAGAAGAAAAGAAAGAGAGGAAAGGAGGAAAAAAGGGAAGGGAAAACAGAGCAGAAAGAAATCAATGGCATCCAGATTGGAAAGCAAAAGTAAAACTCTTTATTTGCAGACATTATAATGCTGTAGTAGAAAATCCTAAGTAATGCACATGTACACACACACATGAACTAATGAAGGAATTTAGCAAGTCAATTAGATACAACAGCATTGTATAAAAATCAATTATATTTCTATATATTAGCAACAATGAAATTAAGAAAACAATTCCAGTCACAATAACCAAAAGAGGTATTTTTGAAGAAATTTTGGTAAACTAATCCTAAAATTTACATGAGGATGCAAAAGACTCAGAATAGTAAAAATAATTTTGAAAAAGGAAGATAAACTGGAAAATGTACACCTCCTGATTTTAAAAACTTACTGTGAAAACTACAGTAAGAAAGAGAGAGTAGTTCTGGCATGCAGATCAATGGAATGAAATTGAGAGTTTAGAAAATTAATGTTTTTATTTTTGGTCAATTAATTTCAACAAAGGTGACAAGAAATTTAACAGGGGAGGGGATAGTCTTTTCAATAAACGGTGCTGGTTAATAGGTTGTAGGATGATATGAAATGTTAATGAATATCCTCTATTCTAGGATTATTAAAAAAAATTTAAAACCTTACCTCATACCATACATAAAAATTAACTCAAAATGAGTCATGAACCTAAATGTAACAGCTAAAATTATGAAACTTCTAGAAGAAAACAGGAGAAACTCTTCATAACTTTGGGTTAGACGAAGTTCTCAGATATCACACAAAAAGCTTGATTTAAAAAAGCCTGATAATTTGGATTTTAACAAAATTTAAAATGTTTGCATTTCAAAAAAACACCTTTTAAAAAATTAAATGATAAGCCTCAGACTAGAGAAAATATCTGTAAGATTATGACCTTTTTAATCTGATATAGAATTTCTATCCATAATATATAAAGAACTCTTCGATAATAAAAAGACAAGCAATCCAATTAAAAATTGGGTAAAATGTGTGACTACTCACCAAAGTGATTTACCGGAGAAGATATAAGCTTGGCTGGTAAGCACATAGAAAGATATTCAACATTATTAATCCTAGGGAAAAGTAAATGAAAACCACAAGATACTACTTTACACCCACTAGAGTGGTTATAATAAAAAAGGCAGACAATAACAACTGTTGGTGAAGATATGGAAAAATTGGAACCTTCCTACATTGCTGATGGGAATGTAAAATAGTAGAGTTGCTATGAAAAATGGTTTGGAAATTTCTTGAAAGTTAAAATGAACTAATCCTTATGACCCAGCAATTTCACTTCTAGGTATCTGCCTAAGAGAAATGAAAAATATGTCCTCACAGAGACTTTATATGTGAATGTTCATGGCAGCATTATTTATTAAATATAATAGTCAAAAATTGGAAACAATCCAAATATCTATCAACTGATGAGTGGATAAACAAAATGTTGTGCTATATTCATACAATGAAATGCTGTTCATCGATAAAAGGGAATAGATTACTGCTTGATACCACAAAATAGATGAATCTCAAAAAAATGGATTAGGGTAAGTGAAAAAAGCCACATGAAAGAGACCACATATTGTGTGATTGTATTTATAAGAAATGTCCAGAAAAGGCAAATTTTTGGAGACAGAAAACATATTGTTATCTTGGGCTAGGGATAAAAGTTGGGATTGACTGCCTAAGGGCATGAAGGATCTTTTTGAAGTAATGAAAATGTTCTAAAAATGGACTGTGGTGGTGGTTACACAACACTAAATTTACTTAAAATCATTGGGTTGTATACCTAATGAGAGTGAAATATATGTTATGTAAATTATACATCAATAAGCTGTCAAAAATGAAATTATGCTTATTAAAATTAAAAGAAGTGTAGAGAAACTGGTAAACACTACCTTAACCAAGTGACCAAGTAAGTTAACATCCCCAGTGATGTCAGCTGATATCACGTATCCCCTGGTATTATAAAAAGGCACTTCACCTCTTTTGTATTATTTCTAAAACTCATAATTCCAGTCTAGCTATGAGAAAATATCGGACAAATCCAAATTTTGAAGTATTTCACAAAATATCTGACCACTACTATTCAAAACTATCAAGGTCATGAGAAACAAGGAAGGACTGAGAAACTGCCACAGATCAGATGAGACTAAGGAGACATGGCAACTAAATGCAACGTGGTATCCTGGACTGGATTCTTGGAACAGAGAAAAGATATTAATGGAAAAAATGGTGACATCTGAATAAAGTCTGCATTTTAGTTAATAATATTGTAGCAATGTTAATTTCTCAGTTTTGACAAATAAACCATGGTTATGTAAGATGTTAATATTAGGAGAAGCTAGTGAAGGAAATATGGGAACTCTGTATTACCTTTGCAACTTTTCCAAAAATCTAAAATTGTTCCAAAATAAAAAGTTAAAATTAAAAAAAGGAATGGAGAATTTATAGATTAAAAGAGAATTATTATTCAAATGTAATTTTTAGGTCTTATTTATATCCTAATTCAAACTAAGCAGCTGTATTAAAAAAAAAATTTAAAAATCAATCATTTGACATAGACAGGATATTTGATAACATTAAAGAATTACTATTATTTTTTATGTGGGATGATATGCATGTCATTATCTTTTATTAATACATAATAAAGTATTCATGGATAAAATAATATGATATTTGGGATTGTCTTTGAAATTTTCTGGTGGAAGAAAAAGTGGGTGAAAAGAAAAAACTAAAAGACATAATTAAAGTATTATAATTATCTTTCTATGCTGACCACAAGCAGGGCCATCTCCTTTTAAAATCAAATATGAACATTGTGTGAATAAATAAATCATAGAGAGGTGAGTAACTCTCAAAAAATGACCTGAGCAAGATACAATTGGTGCTGAGTAGTTGGAAGAGCAATAAGAGAAGTGCCTGAATTAACATAGACCTCCTAAACTGGAGCACTTTGTTGTCTTTCCTTGAAGTTCTGTGACCTGGTGATATCTAAAACTCCTTCCATGTAAGGATTTTAAAAAGCAGAGTGTGGTCAGAAGCAGCCCTTTGTTCCTAGTCAATGTTAAGATCTGTAGTTCCTCACGCCGCTTCAGTTTTTTTTTTTTTTTTTTTAATTGACCAGGTGTTTTGTTTGTGGCCTTGTGACTTACAGGATAGGTTACTGTAATATAATGCATTTGCTACTTCTCTGGAAAGCCATTCAGAATCTTTAACTAGTGTGGAATGTACAGCTCTTTTGCTAACGGGTCTCTGCTGAGAAAAGCAGTCTTCTGGGCTTTGTAATTTGCATTGATTACTGAGCTGTTTTTCAGTGCATCATTGGATATTGACTGTAATCTATAAAGGCTGCATAGTTTTGTTCTAACTAAAGAAGTCTGGCACTGGTTCTCAGTTTTAATAATGACTGAGATTGATCTGTGTGTCTTAAAATTTTTTAAACAGATTTTGGAACCTGAAATGGGCAAGTTATTCTATGGATGACATATACTCTGTACATCTGCTATTTCAAAGTTGAGTTCAATGTACAGTAGTGAACTTGGAAAAAAAAAAAAAAAAGACCAGGAAGTTGAAAAGTATGCAGTAGTGCCAAAAATAAGGCCCTGGTACTCACTTTCTGCTCCTTCATCTCACTCGACATTCCCTCAAATATTTGACTTCCTTGATGTCCAATTTTCCAAGCAATTCCTACCCAATACTTAACCCCACTACGTAGTGACAGAGTGAATGATTTGTTCATGAGGCAGATATGAAGATGAGCAGTATTCATATCGAAGACAACTGGTCCCACTTCCAGGTCCATCTTTGGGCCAAGATACGTAGTCGCCAACAGTGAGTTGGCGACTGTATTTTTTGAGTCCTGGCTCAAAGTAAGATCCATCTGTTTTGCCCAGCCGTTTGCCTGAGTGCCACAAAATGGTCCTGTTATTAGTCTTATTTGTGGTCCTATTTGAGGTTACATATAATGTAAATAAATTTCAGTCCTCCTTGTGATGAATGCAGCCTGGGAATTAAAAGTGGTGGTGTTGGTAGTGGTAAGTGATGTTGTGTCTCTGTTTTCTCAACTGCTCTGTTTTCTTTGGATTGGGAAACAGACATTTAAGAATGAGTTTGTCATCTGGAAGGATAGTTGTGACCAAGTTTCCCTCAACAGGATACAAGATGTTATTTTTGAGCTTCATTACCCTCACCAAGGGAAAAAAAATGAGAGAAAAAGAAATATGGAAAAAAGTGAAAGTAGGGAAGAAACAAGCAAAATTAGGAGAGAAAGGTCAAAGAGGACAAGGAGGAATGGCATGAGGGGAGGGGAGAAATGTAACTTAGTACACTATCTATTTGTAGAATTGGCTTTATTATTTTGAACTGATAGTTCAATTCACTCAACATCTGGTGAATGGAGGAAAAGGAAATCTGACTGATTAAACTGAACTACTGGTTGTTATTTAAAAGGTTTATATGTAAATATTCAGCCTAGTTTCTATCACCTTTTCTTGTCTGAACCTGACAGTGAATCAGTTTCAGTAACCATGTTTTATTGGTGAGTAGAATAATACCAGTTGATAACTCAGATTTATCAAAAGGCGGGCAGTTTTTATATTTCTGAGTCATTTATTAAGGATTATTGTTATTCAATTTGTTTATATTATATCCCATTAAGTTCTGAACACAAGTTATTTTTGTCAGTTTCTTTTATGAATGTTTTGCTGCCTTATAAGGAATTATATGCACTCCCCTCCTCTCATTCAGTTGTCCCTGGTGACGCCTCCATAATTTCTGTCTTTACGCTGGTGCGTTTTAAGTCTAATTCACGCGTGTGAGAGGCAGGGAAAAAGTTTAGTTAGTCAATGTCAATGATTTTTTTAAAAAAATGTAATCCCATTCATGCGTGGATTTAGTGTGAATCTGAGCATGTTTGCATTTAAAATCTCTGTACATCAAATAGACACATTACCCAAAATATTCCTCCATATATTTCAAGGGAAAAAGAAAACAGGATTCACAAGTGAGAACTGGATGCATTTTCTAAGAATAGGTACAATTTCAGGGGTGATTTATCATTATGCTCTCATGTATGGAAGTTTTAAAATATTACTTTGCACTTATGGGAAGTTGGACATAAACATACCGAATTTAGTGCTACAAATATATTTTAAAAACTTCCATGCTGTAAATAAAAGAAAGATAATTATATTGTCTCAGTTTACATTTAAAATACTAAATTTTCCTAAATCCTATTGTGTCAATTATTTGAAGCTGAAAATAGGGATGACTTTATCTGGTGCGTGTTTTTATTCAAAAACTATTATTTTTAGATGGTGTTGTTTAAAGACAGAAAGGATTGAAAAAAAATAGTATGATGTTTTAAGCCCAATGTTTATGATGTACTTGGAGATATTAATGCCTGGATTCTTAATTTAAAATATTAAAAATACATATTAAGAAATAAGAACGTGATTCGAGTTATTTAAACCGGGAGGTCTGGTTCAAATCCTCATATTCTTCCAGGGCTGCTTCAAGCAGAAGTGGCTGCATGTGGCAAGGTGTACAATACAATGCGAAATGGGGCATGCAAACCCCGTAATATAGGATATTTCAATGGCCATTTTTTGTTGCTAAATATATTCATTTACTTCTGCTTCACCATCTACCTCAGCACCAATTCAGTCATTGGAAAGTCATAAATCTAGCATTTTTTAAAATTTTATTCAAAGTCATAATTTTCTTTTAACGTGTATTCAGAGGCATAGATTTTCTTCTATACTCTCTGAACTTAACATTTTATGTAATCTTTAGGCCGTTAAATTGTTTAGGAGTTTTTCAAAAATCAGATAGAATATAGCTAAAATTCTGAAACACTGAGCTTCTAGTCATATCATTATGAAGTCCTTAACATGAAGGCATATTTTGTTTTTCAGAATTGCTTTTTTTTTTCCTTCTTAGATCCTTTTCTTTTCATTAAAAAACTACTCTGGGAAGAGGTTTTTTTTCCTCTTAACAGAAAAAAAAAAAAAAAGAAGAAGAAGAAAAAGCCACGCTTGACTGATAATGCATTGCTTTGGATGGTGAAACATTATGAAAGTTTAATTTTTAATTAAATCTGAAATACCAATTATAACTGAAAGAGATTTTAACCTGTTTCTTTTCAGACTGCCTGAAGTTGCATTTAGAGACTGAAATCACTGCACCTTAAAAACAAAAGATTGAGCTACACTGTATTCCTGTAAGTCAAAGCTTCCTGTACCTTCCTCTGTGTTTCTGCGACCAACCCAAAGGGGACAGAAACAATGGTTACATAGTAACCAGACATGAGTGAATATTTGAATGTCCCTGAAGAAATATATGTTTAAATGATTTTCTTCTTTTAAAAAAAGTTGTTGATCTCAACATTCAGTATGTCTTTTTTATCCAATCTAAATTGTGAATCCTTTTTTTTTTGGCTGGTTTGAATTTCATCAGGGAGGGTGTCACCCACTGTGTACCAGCACAGTGACATATACCCTGTCTGGAAAGATGCTTGTGTTTTTCTACTAGTCTCACTGAAGGTAAAAGAATATTTCTCATGGAATTAAAGAAGATTTGATTTTTCTTTGTGATGTCATTAGAAATTTTTAGCCTTTGTGTCAATGGAAATGGAAAGAAAGAAAGTTTATGATGACATCACAAGATTCTGTTGCCTTGAGGACTCTGGGCAAAACTAAATAAAATGCATAATTCCCTTGTGTGCGTGTGTTCCCCATTCTGCTACGAAGCAGTCAAAATAGCACATCTTATGTCTTCCCGTGAGCTACAAGGCTGTCTCTCAGAGCCCCATTGTTCCATAAATGCATGTCAGAGTCTACCACAGTCTGGTCTACCCTTATTTAGCTGCTGTTTTGTCAATGTACTTGGAAGAACAATTAACATTTGGGATTTCATCGTTTGAATAACAGGCAGTGAATAGAACCAAAGCATATAAAAGATTCAGACGCCCAGGGTAAGAAAACAGAAGCTTATAGTTGGTGGAGGAAAAAAAGAAAAGCATTTTTATGCTGTATTCAAAGGTTGTAAAATACTACAAGGAAAGTCAATATTATATATTTTTAATTTTAGGTCAAAATGTACATTTCGATAATGAAATCCAGAAGCTTGTGATGTGTTCCTAAGTTTTGTAGTTTAATGTATTGCAAGGTCTTTCACTAAAGAGTCTTAAAACACTTAACCTTCCATTGTTAGAATGCCAGATGTGGGGTATACTGCATCATGGTTTTCAGAGTGTCACAGTCCCTGCCAAACAGAGTACACTAAAGGTGATTCAGACACTTTCTTCCATTTTCACTGCACTCTTTCATTATTGACTATAGTTTTTGTGTGTTGACAGTAGACAGTCCTGGAGTTGTTTAAATGTCTCTGCCTATTGTCTGAATTCCTGCTAAGTTCATTCATTTGAGAGGTGATGCATGGTCAGAGCAGAATCACCTAACTGTCGGAGTATCTGGTGAAATGGAGGGAGCTTTGGCAGCTTATGTGTGTCGCCAACTGAGGACAGCGCCTGGCTGGTCTGAGTGAATAAATGATGGTGGTTGTTGTTTTTGTCATAACTACAACAGTTCAAACCCATAGACAGTAAGGGATCTAAGAGCAGGGGCTTCTTCTTAGTTTTTGAATCCCCAGCCCTTGGCACAATAATAGGTAATCACAAACTAACAGTTGTTATTAGTAGAATTACAAAATTTTTTAAAAGTCATAAATTTAGTATTCATTCTGTCAGATAATATTTATTGTAAACAGGGGCTGAATAAAGTTTTTGACTGTCAGGAAGACAATTATAGAGAAATTTGCCAAAGACAAGCCTTCTGTTCTTCACATCATGCTAGGCATCAGTTTCCCAGTGTTTTACCTCTTTGCCCACTTCTTTCTCCTAACCAAAGTGAGAGGTGCCCATTCATACCACATTATTTTTGTCTGTGAAATGGTCTGCATTAATTTTCCATTTAAATTATGGGTCTTATATCCCATACGCCGGAGCTGGCTCCAAAGATAAATCTGCTTGACTCCAGGGTAGATGAAGCTCTGCCACCCCAGTTTGTCTTATTACCATGGAGTGGATTGTGCTTCAAGGAAATGGGTCAAGTGGTACAATAGGTGTTGGATCAAGAGGCCAGAGATTTAGGAAGTCACCATAGGCAGAATATACTTTTGGTGTGTAAAAGTTTAGCTTCCTGGTATTTTTACATAAAGTTCTCTGTCCCTCCTCCCCATCATCACTTTTTACAATTTATTTCCAAAAGAGATCCCTTTGCTTTTATTAAATCAGCTTCTGGTGATGCAAATTAAGGCTTTCATAAAACTTGGCCTCTGAGGCAAAATTTAAAATGATAAAATTTAGGCCTAGTGAATTGTACTGTTATCAGGTTGAGTAACATTTAAGGACATCAAAGAACTTTACAAAAATATTTTCATTTTCTAAGATTAAAAATTTGAGGTGAAAGGGATTTAAGGGCAGAGAATCATCAAACATGACAGCTGAAAAGGATGTAGGAAATAAAAGTCCAATCACCTCATTTTCAAAAAAATAAATTGAGGCCCAGGGTAGGGCATACAGGTTACACAAACTGTATTGGTCACCAGTGTGAATCATCCTTAGACATCTAGCCCTGAGAATAGATCCAAATTTAGAATCTGAGGTTTCAACAGTTGCTTATATTGAGAGTCTGAGCAGTGTTTCCTGAGAAACAATTTGCCTTAGTCTCATTTTTTGAGCCCTATTGAACTATAGTCCCCTCCATTGTAGTCCAAAATATATAAAGGAGTATTCTGAAAACATTGATTGTTATCAAAAAGGTTTTTTTTTCCCCAATTTTTCTGTACCTATTGATATCATGACTTTGGTTGTGCAATGACTCATATAGAGAAAAATTGATTTGGTTTACTTAATATTCTTTTTTTACATTTCAAAATATTATGGGGGTACAAATGTTTTTGGTTACATGGATGACTTTTGTAATGCTCGAGTCAGGGTTATAAGTATGCCCATAAACTAGATAGTGTTTATTGTACCTGTTAAGTAGATTTTTACCCATCCCCTCGTCCCTGCCCCTGCTTGATATCCACTGAGTTTTACTTCCCTCTGTGCACATGTGTGCTTATCAGTTAGTTTCAATTTAATAGCAAGTACAGTGGGTGTTTGTTATCCCAATCTCTATATACTTCACTTAGGATAATGGTCTCTAGTTCCATCCAAATTGTTGCAAAGGACATTAATTCATCCTTTTTATGGCTGAATAGTATTCCTTGGTATACATATAGCACATTTTGTTAATCCACTCATGAATTGATGGACACTTAGGTTGATTCCACATCTTTGCAATTGTGCATTGTGCTGCAATAAACATTGGAGTGTAGGTGTCTTTCTGATAAAATTATTTCCCTTTGCGTAAATACCAAGTAGTATAATGATCCCCAAGCTTTTTAAACCAGAGACTGGTTTCATGGAAGACAATCTTTCCATGGACAGGGGTGGGGAGGGCAAGGAATGGGAGGGATAGTTTCAGAATGATTCAAGCACATTACATTTATTGTTCAGTAAAACCTCTCTGCAAATGATAATATGCATTTGCATCCACTCCCCAGCACTAGCATCACCACCTCAGCTCCACCTCAGATCATCATGCATTAGATTCACATAAGAAGCAGGCAACCTAGATCCCTTGCATGCACAGTTTACAGTAGGGTACACATTCCTATGAGAATCTAATGCCGCTGCTGATCTGACAGGAGGCAGAGCTTATGCAGTGATACGAGCAACAGGAAGCAACTGTAAATACAGAAGAAGTTTCACTCACACTCCCGCCACTCACCTCCTGCTGTGTGGCCCAGTTCCTAACAGGCCATGGACCAGTAGTGGTCCATGGCCAAGGCTTTGGGGATCACAGGGGTAGAGGGATTGCTGGAACGAATGGTTGGTCTACTTTTAGTTGCTTGAGAAATCTCCATACTATTTTCCATAGAGGTTGAACTAATTTGTAGTCCCACCAACAGTGTATAAGTGTTCCTTTCTCTCTGCATCCTCACCAGCATCTATTGTTTTTGAACTTTTTAATAAAAGTCATTCTAACTGGGGTAAAGTAAAATCTCATTGTGGTTTTAATTTGCATTTCCCTAATGATTAGTGATGTTGAGCTTTGCTGATTTGCTTTTTGTAGATTCTGGTTCTTAGCCCTTTATCAGATGTATAGTTTGCAAATACGTTCTCCCATTCTGTAGGTTATCTATTTGCTCTGTTGGTTATTTCCTTAGCTGTGCAGAAGCTTTTTAATTTAATCAAGTGTCATTTATTTATTTTTGTTGTTGCTGTAATTGCCATTGGGGACTTAGTCAGAAATTCTTTGCATAAGCTGATATCTAGAAGGGTTTTTCCTACCTTTTGCTCTAGAGTTCTTATGGTTTCATGTCATACGTTTAAGTTGTTTATCCATCTTGAATTAATTTTTGTGAGTGGTAAGAGATATGGATCCTATTTCATTCTTCTGCATGTGGCTATCCAGTTTTCCCAGCACTATTTATTGAATAGGGCTTCTTTCCCCCACTGTATATTTTAGGTTGCCTTTGTCAAAGATTGGTTGGCCATATGTGGATGGTTTTATATCTGGGTTTTCTGTTCTGATCCATTGGTCTAGGTTTCTGTTCTTGTGCCAGTACCATTCTGTTTTGGTTACTATAACCTTGTAGTATAGCTTGAAGTCTGATAAACTAATGCCTCCCAATTTGTTTTTTAAGTTTGTTTGGTTTTTTGTTCGTTTGTTTGCTTAAGGTTGCTTTGGCTGTATGGGTTCTTTTCTGGTTCCATATGAAGCATAAAATTATTTTTTCTAGATCTGCAAAAAATGATATTGGTATTTTAATAGGGATTGCATTGAATCTATAGATCACTTTGGTAGTATAGACATTTTGACCATGATGATTCTGCCAATCCATGAGCATGGTATGTTTTATCATCTATTCATGTCCTTTGCTATTTCCTTCTCAATGTTTCATGGTTCTCCCTGTAGAGGTCTTTCACCTCCTTAGTTAAATATATTACTGGGTGTTTTTTTATTGATTGATTGATTGATTGATTGATTGTTGCTGTTGTGAAAGGTACCGAGTCTTTAATTTGATTAGCAGCTTGACTGTTGTTGGCGTAAATGCTACTGATTTGTGTACATTGATTTTGTAAACTGAGACTTTGCTGAATTAATTTATCAATTCCCGGCATCCTTTGGTGGAATCCTTGGGGTTTTCTATATATAAGATCATATCAACAGCAAAGAGCAATAGTTTGACCTCTTCTGCTCCCATTTGGATACCCTTTATTTTCTTCTCTTGCCTGATTGTTCTGGCTAGGACTTCCAGCACAATGTTGAATAGAAGTGGTGACAGTGGGTACCCTTGTCTTGTTCCAGTTCTTAGTGGGAATACTTTCAACCTTTTCCCATTCAGTATGATGTTGGCTGTGGGTTTTCGATATATGGCTTGTTTTTTTAATATTTCTGTCTGTTTAACAAATTTTCTGTTCATTTCCTGAATTGTTTTTCTAGTTTCTTTGAAGTGGTTTTCCATTTTCTCTTGGATCTCATTGAGCTTCATTATAATCCATAATTGGAATTCTTTGTCTGTCGCTTCAGTATTTTCATTTTTGTTGGTATCCATTGCTAAAGAGCTGATGTTCCCCTTTGGGGATATCCTTTCGCTCTGATTTTTCATAATTCCAGAGATTTTTGGCTGATTTCTTCTCATCTGGAGCAGCTGTAACTTCCTGTTTTTGGATGTTCTTTTGTTTAGATGGGGCTTTTTCCTCCCTCACTCGTAAAGGTGTGTCTGTAGCATTTTTTGGGTAAGAACTTTTGGCTTTGCTTGTGGGTGCTTTGATAGTGGTCTAGGTTATGGATGGATGTTTTGATTATAGATATCCTTAGCGTGGTAGTTTTCTCACTTGCTAGTTGTTTGTAGGCTGTAGAGTGGTGAGCTGTGTATTTGGGTAGATTCCCTGTCTCTTGTTGAAGAGGCAGGATGGAGGTCTTTGAAGTCCTTTCTCTTTCCCCGACCCTGTGGTCTTCTTGAGAGTATAAATTGTATTGGCATGCCCAGTTTAATCTCTGAGACAGTGTAGGTGGTGCTTGTGCTTAAGAATCAACCACACCCTATATGATTGAGTCAGTAACTGTTGTAAAGGGCTGTGCAAATTGACCACCCTGTCGGTAGGTGGTGCTTGATGGAAGGAACAAGCTGCAGTATTGTCTTTGGTACCTCTGACTGGCTCTAGCCCCTCAGGAGAAGCACTCAAATGCCCCAGGTTGTGGGTGAGGCCCTGGAACTTCCAGGTGAGTCCTTATTGCCCACCACAACAGAGGTGGGTGGGAGAGTGAGAATAGATGGGGCTGGGTCAGGTGAGCCTGCCCTCAGTCTCCACAAGAGCTGGTAAGGTAGCTGTTTTGGCTTGGGTCAAAGGTCTACTCTCAGGTGTCTAGGGAAAGCCACCAGGGAGGGGCCAAAGTGGCCCTACCCATCCAGAAAGGTGGCTTGTGGGGAGTGGGCATCTAGGATTCACAGTCTGGCTCTCTGGAGGGGGTTTCACTCTTCTCACCTCTCCCCTGCTTTTCAGTCTCCTTTTGGCATCTGCTGGCAGACAGGGGCTCAAACTAGCTGAGCTTCCCCATGATAATGCTGTGGGCTGGGGGTGTCCCTGTCCAGCATCCCACCCTGGGCTGAGAGCATGGCCTTCCTGTAGGGGGAGTGGTGCTCCACAAATATGCTGTGGCTGGAACCCATGCTGCACTCTCTTTTCATTTCTTCCCATGCCAGCTCCCTTGCCTCCCCTCATCCCCAAAGATCATTGCCTGATTGAGCCAGGGAGAAATGTGCTGGTCCCAAGTTGCCTATGGGGTGCTCAAGCAGGTTTGATGTCCCTCTGCTTGGGGGTGTGCCCTGCTCTGATGGAGTAGCTGGGCAAGCAGCACCAGGGAGGGCCAGTGAGCAGGGAGCTCCCCGTGTGAACACCCCTTAATCTTCTGCAGGTCTTTAAGAGGAAAGGTTTGAGCCCCGCTCTCTGTGGAAGCCTCGGTGTGGTAGATGCACCAACAGAGGAGAAGCAGCTGCTCCTGAGAGCCCTTTCTCAATCGTCTTTCTTGGCAGCCACAGACAGGGGACAGTAGGGGGAGGAAAAGAGTCTGAAGGGAGGAAACCTAGCACTCTGGTCATCTCTGTCCCTCTCTCTGGAAGGCAACCCACCTGGAATGTCTGGGCTCTGGGCTCGTGCAGATCCCAAGGGACACACCAACCCCTATGACTCCCACAGTCTGGGCTTTAGTTGGGAAATGTTTGTGTGGGAATGAGTGAGATGAAAACTGAGTGGCTTAAGTCTCCTTTGGAGGACAAACATGGATGGAGTACCAATATGCTGCCTGCCATCTCAGCTCAGTTTTGTGGTAATGGGAAGCAACCTCAGGGGGCCAGCAGCCTGGTGGTTTGTCATCAAGAAATTCCCAGTTCACTGGTGGCAGCAGCTTTTGGGCTTGTGAGGGTACAAAGGCTCTCCAGCAGCTTGGGAGCCTGTTGACTGCTAGAGATGTGAGGGAGGAAGAAAAAAACCATCCTACCTACCATTTTCAGTGGACTTCAATCCTCTTGGGGGTCATTCTCTGCCGATATCTTGCTCCTTCTTATTCTGCTCTGCATCTTCTTCCCAAGGAATCTCTGGTAGGTTCTGGCATTTTTCCCTTGGAATTGCACCTGATCTATGCTTGTCTATTTGTTTGTTTGTTGTTTGTTTCTATTTTATCTAAAACTTTTCCTTCTTTCTTAGACAATCTGGCAACTGGTGTTTCTGGTCAACCATCTTGTCTCCCCTTCCCTGATTTAGTATTTTTTATGATGATTTACAAAGTGGCCATAAGACCATTAGAAACTTCAGTAGTTTAATTGGCTTTATAGGCATGATGAAATCAATAATCTGAACCTAGAGCCATTATGACATGGAATTCAGACTTCCCAAGAGTGTGTATCATGCACCATGTCACTGTTGCCAGGGGTATTTCCATCAGAGAAAAGTTTTCCAAAGTCTGACAAAAATGAAATAAACTTTAATAATTTAAAATGAATTACTTGCCCTGTTAATTTATTTCACATTGCCGGCATTGGATTCTGTCACTTATCAATCCAAAGAGGCTAGTGTAAGACCTTTTCTATGTTTTATCCAGAACTAAGTCCTGAACACATCTTAATTTCTTCTTCAAATTTATTTTATCCCATCCAGACCTTCTCTCTCCCCATGATGAAGAAGCTCAGTTCACTGTGTACAAAAAGTTAGTGGCCTAAGTCTTTGTGCTCCAAATACAAACAGACAGTGTTCTGCCCTTAAAAAATTACGTGGAAGATGAGGTATACAGAAAAGAAGGAGGAATTGAGGTGTACCAGAGTAGGGTCATAGATGTAGGTGCTCAACAAGGTTCTCCCCTTCAACTTTTTCTCTTTTCTCTATAGTAATAAATTAATATTTATTCTCTGCCTCCTATGAACAAAATGTTTTAACAGGATACACAGATAAATAACACCTATTTCCTGTTATTAAGGAGTTCATAATCTATTTGGGAAAAACATACATCTTTCCTATAGACAGAATGTTACGTGGGTGCAGCAGAGGAAATACCATTTCTTCTGGGCCATCAAGGAATAATATGATACTAGTCAGAACCCCACACAGAGGGAGTAATAAATAGAAGTTGAGAGAACATTGAATAGGAATGGTGTGATCTGAGTGTAGAATGCTTGTTGGGGCCAGTGACTAGAGGAGGAAATGGAAGAGAACTAGAATGTGTGCAAGGATCAGTTTTCAAAAGTGTGGGTTGCAACCCATTTGTAGGTCATGAAGTCAGTTTAGAGGATCACGTGAAATAGAACCAAAGGAAAATAAAACAGCACATCACATATTTTTCAGATACTGGATTGCAAAATAAATATATTTCTTACTGGGAATTATGCCCCCAAAATATGAAAGCAGCTTAAAGATGATAGGTCTTTTAAATACTCAACTCATTTACTCCTAATTAAAGGATAATATTATTTTTCTTCTTTTATATATGAGAAAATGGAAACATTAAGCACTATTGTCCCAGGTTATTCAATAGGTAAATGGTAGGCATAGGTTATGAACGTGTCTGTCAAACTCCACATTCATACTGTTTCCATGACTTGGTACTGATTCCCAGAATTACATGACTTAAATTATTTCACTGCTGATAATTCACAAATTTATATCTGTACACCTGTTATCTAATCAAAACTTCGGTGCTGTATTTCCAACATCTTTATTTAAATCTTCAACTGGAAATCACACTAGTTTCTCAGAGTTAGTATATCAAGACTGAATTTATTCTCCTAGTTAAAAATCATCCCCCTTTCAACTATCCTAATTTTCCTCACTCCAATTCTCTAGGATAACTTCACTCAAAATATCTGCCTCCTAGATGTCTAATAAGTGGACAAGTCTTGTTAATTCTCATTCTTTGACACCTCTGTTCTAGTCACGCTTTCATCTTCTTTTGCCTGCAAAAATCTTCTGATTGGGAGAAATGGGGCAGGGAGATCAGCTCATCCTAAACACTGCTGCCCCATTAACTTTCCTGAAGCAAGAGCACTGGGATTATGCCACCTTTGTTCAGACAACACTGTCAATAATTGTACAAAGTCTGTCCGGAAAGTATTCAGCCAGACAACAGTTTGCACGATGTTGATGTAACCTGGCAGCCAAGGCGGGTGGACTGTAATGAGCATGCATGAACAATGACGGCTTCACGATATACTAGTCAGTGGGATGCTAGACGCTGTTGAGTGAGCATGCATACTGCGTGGCCATCGTATTCAAAATGACTGAGCGAGTAACGAATCTGCATCAAATTTTGCATTAAGCTTGAACATTCCTTCATGGAAACTATTCAGAAGGCTTTTGGGGATAATGCAATGAGTGCAGTGCAAATAAAAGTGTGGCACAAACGCTTCAAAGATGGTTGAGAATCTGTTGACAGTGATCCACGTTCCAGAAGGCCTGCAACAAGCTGAACACTTGAGAATGGTGAACGTGTATGGGTTAGGTTAAGAGACACTGGGAGCACTGTGTGAGGTCCCGAGAGGGTCTACTTTGAAGGGGACTGAGGCATCATTGTCCTATGTGCAATGTTTCTTGTATCTTGTATCTTCTTCAATAAATGTCTCTATTTTTCATATGAGATGGCTGGATACTGGAAAGACCTCATAATTGACTACGAAAATATTCCTAACCTATATCCATGGCTTCTAAAATCTAACTCTAAGCTCATTTTTTTACTTAACTGTCACCTACCTGGTTTTATATACCATGCAACACAGGCCGAATTCCCCATCCCACATTTGTTCATACTGTTTTCAATATCTAGAATGTCCATCATTCTGTTTTTTATGTCCAAATCCAACCCATCCTACCTAGTGTACTTCAAATGCTATTAATTTCATGAACCTCCTTCCCTAAGCAAGAAATCATCTACTCTCCCCTACACACCAAATTCACTTAGCACATGTAGCGGCCCTAGTGACAATGCGATTTTGGACTTCTAGCCTTCAAAACTGTGACAGAATGAATTTCTGGTATTATAAGCCAACAATTTTGTAGTAATCTGTCACTTTAGCCCTAAGAAACTAAGATAGCGCTCATCTACACTTTATTGAGACATGAATTACTTTCTATATTTTATAACACTTTACGTGCATGCTTTATCCCCTTACTAGGAAATAAATTTTTAGGGGTAGCATTCATATTTAATTAACATTTCTAAGCCCTATAGAACCTACCACAATAGAATCATTAATTTATTGTTTAACTATGCTTAACACTGGGAATGTAGAAATGATCTATATTATTAGGCCCTCATGGAACTTATACTCCCCTAAGAAAATCAAACATTTAATATGTACACAAATAATGATAAAATTACAAACTGTGGTCCATGCAAAAAACTATGTACTCAAGACAACAATGGGTGGAAGAAATCTACTATACTGTCCACTCAGTATTCAGGACAGGACAGTGTTGAGGACAGAATTGTCAGAGAAAGTTTAATTTGACTTGAGATTTAAAGGACAGAAAGAATCAGCCTGGTAAAGAATTTGGGGTGAGGATGAGAGCATGGGAGGGGAGAAAGCTCCAGATGGAAACAGCATGCACAGAGCGCTGTACGTAAATGCAAAGCATTGAATACAAACTTTGTATATTTAAAGAACTGAAAGGATTCTAGAGTGGCTAAAGCCAGGTGAGCAAATAGGGAGAGTGATTGGAGGTGAGGTCCCTGAACTGCTAGGATAAGGAATTTGAATTTTATTCTGAATATACTGGGAAAGTACATAGTAGATACACATCAAAATATTAATTGAAGGATAGCTGAAGAAAAGGACAAGATCAAAATAAGTCAAAGGTAAATAATACGCACATGCTTATAGAATCCATACATTTATTTTGAATTCTCCCTGAAGGTTTACTTCTGATTTTGAGGAGAGCTTGGACTTCTGAAATTGAGGTCTGATATTAATAGTTTAGAACATATTTCCCATCTGCATAAACAGAGTAGATCTCTGACAACCTTCTAAGATAAGGTTAATTTTATTTCCTTTCTAGTTAATAATTATTAAAATTCTGTTATTGGTTAATGGATTTTTTATTTTTGTTTATTTTTAAGTGCTCATTATGTAATGTAATAATGCATACCAAAAATGTGTTTTGTTCCTAGAATGTATTTTTTAACTGTTAAGCCTTAATCTCATTTTTAATTGTGTTGTATTGCCTCATGTGCAATGACCATGGGCTGGGAGGCATAGAAAGCCTTGAAAATAAATCATCATTATCCTCATCGTTACTACCTACAATATTACTGGATTTCTGGATTGAAGAACAATCCACACTCTTTTAAAGTTTGATGCATTAATAACCTGGAATGCCACTAAGCCAGAATAGAGATATTGGTTTGTTTGCAAAGTGATGGAAATTATCCCCTTTTGCAATTAAAGAAGAAATAGAGTAGAGGGAATGTGGAAATTAAACCATAAAGAAGTAGCTTAAGCCCTAAAGATATGAGGATTTATCTGCTATAATTCAGTAAAAAGACACTGGAACCAGAAAATATTACAGCGACAGAGAACCTTAGGAATTATTTATTCCAGTCTCCTCATTTTGGAGATGAACAAAACTCAGGCCTAGAATTCCTATCCAAGTCTTAGAGCTAAATAGTTAATGGCATGGCTGGGACTTTAATCATAGTTCTCAGGAGCTAAGTTATCATAGCCAAACCAGCTAATATGTGATCAAAGCCTATACCTTAACCCTTTCAAGATCTTGGGTGAAAGAAGGAATATTAAGTACAGGAACTGCATCTACATATAAACTTTAATTAATTAAAAAATATGAACAATATATATTACCATCTGTTTACTTAATGTACCAGTTGCTTTATCAAAGTTGTCTCTAATCCTTGCTACCATACTCAGCAACCACTAAGCAAAGTAGGAATCATTTCCATTTTATAATGAGAAAACTGAGCCCTGGAAAAATTAAGTAGCATCCAAGATTACAAAGCCAATAAGTGAGTATGTATTAATATTACTACCAGATCTAACTGATTCAAACTCTGCTGTCTTCTGCTTGGTCTTTTTAATCTATTGCATCTTATTTTGCCTTAGCTTGTGTGGTTACAGAGGTCATTAGTTCTATTAACCCAAATGTCTGAAAAACTGAAAAAAGTTAGGAAAGTATCAATAAGAAAGAAAGTTACATTTGGCAGGTGCCCTCTCTGCATAAAGCTCTTTACATTTAATTTTCATAGCATTGCCTCAAGATTGATGTTATAATCCTCAGTTTACAGTTTGAGAAACAGGCTCAGTGAGATTAAATTGCCCATACATCTTAGGAAAAAAACAAAAAAAGCCTAAGCCAGTATTCGGACTGATCTCTCTGACCCCAAGTATTCTTTCCATTTTTCCACCCACCTCCTAGTCTGTTCTTCTCCTAATTAATTTTCTATGGTCCACACACCTCAGCTCCTCCTCTGGCAAAGTAGAATTATAATGCATGCTCTCATAGACTTCCCAAGAAGAAAAAGAGTATGTTGAGAGGTTTCTTTAAATTTAAATTATATCATCTTGTATGGAAATAAATATCATGTCCTTTATATGTTTCCTTCTTTGAGAAATGAGGATCTGGAAAGATTGCTGAAATCTTTAGCATTAGTCTTTCCATTCTGCGTCATCTTGACTCACTCTGTGTCTGTGCCCAGCACCCCCATCATGTCACAGATAATGGTACCACTAACCTAGATCATACTTAAAAACACCTTTGAAAAGTGAATGAGAAATAAAATAATTGTATTTATTACACAAATAAGAAGGAATAATTCAAATGTTTTATAATTGGGCTTTGGTTTACATTTTCCTTCTCAAGACTAACTTAATTGAAACCTTATAATGTAATCACAGGTAAAGGTCTATGAAAGTGCCCAGCCTTACTGCTATTATGGAAATATAAAACTTTGAAAATTAAAACATACTTAAAAATTGTTAGCATTGTTTTCTAATGACCACTGAGGACCACATTGAAAGTGAACTCCTCAGTGAATACAGGACTGAGAGAGAGAGAGAGGGAGAGAGAATGAGTGAGAGAAGGAGGGAGAGAGAGGCTTGAAACAGTTACTGATGATGGGTCCCACTGCACACGCGACCCTGAATTTCCTTCCATGTGTCAACTTCAGCAGCACTGCATGTAAACACCTCCGTTTCTGAGAAGGCCACTTTCTATCATCGACACTCTTGAACAACTATTCTGAAACCAATTGTCACTGCAGAACAGAGTCTGGGAATGGGATGTGGGGCATCAGTAATGCATAACAATTTTATATAATAGTAATTAAAAGCAATGCTACCTGTTAAAGTTCTGGAGAAGTTGTTTCCACCCTCTTCTCCCCACTGTATTTATGGAGTTTTGACTTCCAAGTTTATCTGTGTGACAGCCCTTAGCAGTCCATTCTAGTCTTCTAAAGTAAGCCAGTTAAAAAACACCCTTCCTGCTTAGCAGAAGGGACTTTGTTCTTTGCCTCAACCTTGCTCTTTGCAATATGTTGCCAGTGGCCCTAAATCAGAAAGTGCGTTAATATATCTTTTGAATTTCTGGGTCTCCTCAGGAGAAAAAAAAAATGTTTTCAGCACTCTTATAATATTTTGTTAAAAATCCAATTCTGGTTCAATGTTTTGTTCTCAAAGGAATTTCGAATGAAGAAAAAGCTTTTGTAAAAGGGAAGAAGTTTATCTAATCTCTTCAAGACTGATGAGAAGCAATCAGGAGCCTTGTGACTCTTTGAAACAGTAAATTTCTAGGGAATTAGGCACACGTTTCTCAGGAACAATAAAGCGTGTTATACTTCAGGTTGGCTCTTAAAGCACCCCTTCATGTATCCCAAAAGGCAATTTGAAAGCACCATTCTCTGTGTCAACTGGAAAAGGGAGGAGGCCATGCTGAGCTGAAATTCTTTCCGGGGGTCATGAGGCATTGAATACAGAATGAAGATCACTCTTCTGATTAGTATAAAATTCAGAGTTGGAAACCTCTTATGATAAAATGTCTTCAAAGATGTAGGAAAATAAATTGGTTTATGCAAGAAAGTTACTGAATATTAAAAGATTTAGATTTTTGACAAGGTCTTTTACTTGTTTGCCAATGTACTAACTTGACCATATAAAATTTGCCCAACCTTTGCTACGATTTTACTGAACTGTTCTTTGCTCAAATTACTTGAATATTGTAAGACTTTATTGAATAATCAATAATCAATACATATGTAGCATTGTTATTATTGCCATTGTTGCTATCGGTGTTGTGTTCTCTTCTCTAGTTTGGACTGTCAGGAATAGCCATGAATCTGTTTACACATTTAACCCTGCATCTGTGTTATCTTCTTGTAGCACTGGAAAGTGTTGGGGAGCCTCACTAGACTCTGGCTGCTCAGTAATTTACACTCTTCTAGCCTGGAGAATTTATCAGTGAAGTTTTATTCACAAGCCCTTTTAGGAGATAGAAAAACAGTTTGCATGCAAAGCTCTTGTTTTTAAAATAAGGACTGACTCTGTCAAGCTATATGAGACTCTCTGATTGATGACATAATACTGTCTACATTATCATTGCAGTTACCACTAGGGAGGCACCAAGTGTAATTGAAAGGAAAGAGTATGGGGATGACTGTCTGGAGACTTGACTTAGGCATTGTCAAACAGTTTTTTCTTAAGATCATTTTCCTTATCTGTAGGGGACACTTTCCCCTATCTTGCAGACATATGCAAAGAAGTCAAAAGATATATACGAAGTATTTAGGATTCCATGGAACAAGGAAAGTTCATAAATAGCATGCATTACCGTGGAAGTATTTGTAGAAGCGTAAATCAGTTTGAGGTCTCAAGAGTGAGGCCCTTTATCTGAGCTCTTAGTGGTTAGAAATTAGTTTGTTTCTGATTTGCCATATAGGGAAGTACCGTGTTGCTTCTAAGTACTGTTCATACATTGGAAATGACTAAGAATAAATTACTAGTGATATATTACTTCTTTTAAAGGTTTGTTTTAAAAGCATGTTACTATAAATTCTACGAGAAGTTTCTCTCAAATTTAAAAAAAAAATTTAACTACGTTACCTCCCATTAGTCAATGACTTTCTTAAGGGAAAGAACCAGGGGTACTTTACTAATTTTCTCTCTCAGTTACTGAAACTGGCACCAGATACGTCTTCAGTAAGTGTTTGTTGAGCATCCTGTGTAAAAATTTTGGAATATATTTACTAAAATTTGTAAAAAAGAAAAAATAATAATGTATACTGATTTCATTGATTTGACTACATGCATGCCATGTGATGTAGACAGATGATAGCACCCATATTTTTGAAAATGATACCCATTGGAAAAAGAATAAATTATATCTGTAACTATTGACCTAGAAAAATGACTATAATTTATCAAGTGAAAATAGCAAATATTCAGCATAATATTTATGAATAAATATGTTGTATGTGTTTTTATGAACATGAAGAAAGCTGTAGAAAAATTCATACTACAGTCTTCACTTTGGTCATTTCACAGGCTTGAGAATGAAAAAGGATTCAGAGAAGATTATTAATTTTTTTCTTTAAACATTTTTTTATTGTTTCACTAGTTGCAATGAACATCTGTTATTGAAGAAGTTTGAAAATGAGTAAATAAAATTATTTTAAAAATTACTACCTTTTTGTTTCCTGGAAAAGCAGGCTGAGAAAAATAATCAGCACATGGAAGTTTTAGTTTCGTTTGTATTGCCTCAAATTTTCTAACACGAAATAAAGTACCTACTCTAAGTAGATTGATTAATTTATTGAACAAATATTTCTTGGGTTCCAGGCTGGTACTAGTTCTTGTTAACAAATATGGTGTGTGTGGGTGTGTGTGGGTGTGTGTGTGTGTGAGAGAGAGAGTGAATATAAAGCTGAGCTCTTTCATGATTCAAGGTCATACCTGAAATCATATGCAAAAAACTAATAGTTGAGCAATTAAAAGTTAATTTGATTTCTTTGCCATTTCTCTGGATACATAACCTACACAATGCACAAGAAAACTTCTTAATAATTCTCTTTTTTTGCCATCTCTCTCATCCACAAATTATCTCCCCATTACAGCTACCCCCGATGTTTCTCCTGCCTTTTTCGCACCCTCCTCTTCAAGAGTTCTCACTAACTCTCTGCAGCCCAAGTCAATTGATTTTTCTGCTCACTTCCAATCTCCTTACTGGGTCAGTCTTATTCTTCTCTTTTGGTTATAAATCTCATTAGACTTTCTGGATTCTCCTATTTATCTCACTCACTGAAAACAAACAAAAAAATAAAAAATAAAAAACAAAACACCTCTGCAAAATTAGGCTTCAGAACTATGTCCTAACAGAAGATCCATAGCAGTTTAGGTAACTGAAGGAGCAAACCCGGAAGCCTTAGGTTAAAAACAGGCATCAAAGTTTCCCTGCTTGCATAGACTTGAGCCTAAGAGATGGGCAGAGCATCCAAATTGGAATCAGGCAAGAGAAGACTGTATGGTTTGAGGTACTATATTTCCCAGAGTCATTTCTTTCTAAATCCATCACAGAATAGTCCTGACAATGACCCAACTTTTATGGGTAGAGGACAGAGATACAATGAGCTAAATTAAAACACAGGAAAGTTGTAGTATAATAACTGCAATTAATGATGAACAGATACATTTCTTTGCCATGTTATAGCCAGTTATGACTGAAGCTTTAGGAAATAGGAGAGACAGTGGGTGAGAGAGGGAGGAATGGAAGAAGGGGGAACAGAGAGAAAAAAGAGAAGCAAGAGAGAAATGGAGAGCATTCCTGCCCCCCAAAAAGAAGGGGAGCGGGTAAGAGAAGGTGGCTGATTAGAGGTTAGGACGTTTGAAGAAGAAATAAAACATATTGTGACACCCCAGCCTGTTTCTTCCATTTCACAAGTCTTCTCTAGTCCCTTATGCATCCTGCCCTGGGTGGGCTGGGTCCACTTGGCCCTTCCAGCCAGCCAGCTGTCATCTCCTTCCATTTACAGAGCACTGACTCAGAGTGAACCATTTACAGTTGTGGGAAATTCTCTTTAGAATTTGCTCATAGTTGCTTTTGTTGCTTTTAACTGCAGGGGACTGAAGAAGTCATTAACCAGCTGATCGTGGTGAGCTTAACCAAAGACATCCCTTTCTCTGCCCTATGCCTTCAGTATAGGAGATGTGTACAGGAAAGAGTGTGAGTCCATGTTTATGTTATGTGACTCCTACTGTGCCCCAGTAGTCTGGTGAGAACTGGAACCCTAGCTAGGAAGATGTCAAACAATAGGGCTGTGGTTAGGGAAAAAAAAATAGTGCTCATGATGAGATTTTAATGAGATTAAAAAAAATGCTTATATAATGTTAAGTGAGAGAAGGGAGATACAAAACTTAAATAAAACATTAATGGTGTTTCTATCTGGGTGGTTACTATTAATTATTCTTCCATTCTTTTCTTTATTTTCTAAAGTGTCCTTAAGAAAGAAAGAGAGAGACGAAGGGGGAGGAGAGGAGAAAGAGGGGAAGAGAAAAGAAAATGTTCTCTCAAGATATCCTTTTTTCTTTTGTTTTTGATCGTTGAATTGTTTTAATGATCGCATCTCCAGTAAAGAAGATATTTCTCCTCAAGTTTGAGTGATACGATGTTCTTACTGAGATTTTTTTTTTTCTTTATGGACTATGGCACAATGTTTTGGTCATGTTTAATGTTCAAATAGCCCTTTAACTCTTGTGGAGTGATCGGGGAGGGGAGTTATGGCATAGATTGTTCACTATCTATTACTGGTGATGGATTGGGATAGCATAAACAGAGCTCTTGTCACTTCAGGTGTGAATAGCCAAGAGAAGCAGGGTAGTCCAATGTATACACTCGAAACATGCTTTTGTGTATAAAATAAATGTTTACTTAGATGATAAATCACTTCACTTTTTATGTATTAATATAAATCTCAGTTAGTACAAGTATTTGAATGGAACAAAAACTACACAATCAAGAGACTTGGTATTTCCAGAACTCTGTACTCTGCTTGTTTAAATATTTACCTATTTATCTTATTCTCACCTTATACTTCCTCAGACTGTTTTCATTGCTTCTGTTCTAGTTTAGGTCTCACAGTAGCTCTTTAGAATCTAGGTGTTAATTATCCTTATAATTGACACCTACACCTAACTCTAAAAGGACACTTAATCTTTCCTAGCTTGAGTGGTTCTTCTGCCATTTCTAAATTTCTCTTCCCTTCATCTCTGTATGCTCTAGGCCCTAGCTGCCTTTTAAAGTTACCTTCACTTGTTTACTCTTGGCTCCCCCTAACTCAGTATCTTTGTAGCTCAGATACAGAGGTTCCTAATCCTGGCTGCATATTAAAATATCACCCATCAGGTTTAAAAAAAATACCAATGCATTGGCCCCACTCAGATAGTCTGCTTTGATTAGTCAGAGGTAGAGTCTAGCTGCATGCTCAACCCTTATAGCGACCAAACTCTTATTTTATCTGGAAATTTTCAGTTCAGTGAAATCAGATTTAACATGCTGTTTCATATTTAAAACCATTTTTCTGGGTAATCACTACCTTCCTAATCAGACAATAATAAAGCTTTAACATTATGCATAATATAGCTCTATGTATCATCACACAGACATGCATGTGACACACATACACACACACACATTTAACTAACAACCAAATATGAACATGTAACTTGAAAAACATAGAATTGCTATTACCATGATTAATTAGCTCATATGTGTAATAATAACTAATTAGAACCTATGACCAAACCAAAAAGTTCTCTTTATCCCTGCCTATTATAAATGAAATATCCTACATTGCTAAAGGGTATTAAAAAATTCCTGGAGTCCGCTTAGTGGGAAAAATGGTGGCTGACAATGTCAAAAGGAATATACAGTTGACAGCCAAAAGTTGGAAACCTCCCAAATGTGCATCAGTGGACAAATGGATTAACAAAATATGGTACATACATATAATGGAATATTATACAACCATAAAAAGGAATGAAATTCTGACACATGCTACAACTTGAATAAAACTTAAAGACAGTATACTAAGTGAAATATGCCAGTCACAAAAGGATATATATTATATGTTCCATTTATGGAAGGGAACTAGAATAGTCAAATTCATAGAAACAGAAGGTAGAATAGCATTACCAAGGGCCGGAAGGAGAGGGGAATGGATAGTTATTATTTAATGGTTACGGAGTTTTAGCTTGGGAAGATTAAAAAATTCTGGAGATAAATGTGGTAATACCACTGAACTGTACACCTAAAAATGGTTAAAATGGTAAATTTTGTTATGTATATTTTACCACAATATAAAAGAAATGCACCTTTGAAAGCTTTTAAGAAATATCAGTGAAAATGTATTGCAATTATAGGTTTTGGGGCAAAACTGAGCCGCGTAGTCTGTTCACAGCACCATTAGAGCTTTATGAAGTATAATTTATTAGCTTAAGTAACAGCATTTACCTTGCTGTCATACTTACAAAATTCCAACACTGATATTTTCCTTGATTCACAAGCAGTAATGGAATTATTTTTAAATTTCTAGCTATGTTAGAATTCTCATTCTGGTCAACTGGTGGCAGAGACAGAACTGCAGTTTTCTTTTTCATCAACAATGTTATCTCTTACCAAATTATCTTCTTGGTAGGGGAAACTAGGGCTTTTTTGAGGCTATATTTTCCAATAATTCAGTATGTGATCAGTTGCTCCCTTTTTTCCTGAAAATGTTGAACATTTTTATTGACTTTTAGAAATTACTTGGTATACAGTTCTATGAATTTTGACACATGTATAGATTTGTGTAACAACCACTATCACCACTATCATGATACAAAACAGTTCCATCGCCCCAAAGAACTCCTTCATGCCGTTTCTTTATCCCTCCTCCCACCACTAACCCTTGGCAACCACAGATCTCTTCTTTGTCACTAAATTGTCCTGTAAATGGAGTTATATGGTACGTAACTGTTTAAGACTGGCTTCTTTCACTCAGCATGATGCATTTAAGACTCATCCATATGGTTGCATGTTTGAATGATTTCTTTCTTTTTATACTAAGTAGTATTCCTCAGTATGGATATACAACAGACTATCCATTCATCCATTGAAAGACATTTGCATATTTTCCAGTTTGAGAAAATTATGAATAGAACTGCTATGAACATTTACATATAGGTTTTTGTGTGAACATAAGTTTTTACTTCCCTAGAGTAAATATTCAGGGGTTGGATTGCTAGGTCAGAGGTAATGTGTTAAACTTTATACTACAGACTGTTTTGCTGAGTGGCTGTACAAATTTTCATTCCTGTAAGCAGTGTGTAAGAGTTCCAGTTGCTCCATATCCTTGTCAGCACTTGATATTGTCAATTTTATTTTAGCTATTATAAAAGGTTTGTAGTAAAAACACTTTTTTCTTTTAGCTACATTTTTCTGAAGCTATACATGATAATGTGATTCTGGGGTCATAATCTTTCCTGACTCACATTTTTAATACATTCTATACATATATACTTTCTTCAACAGGAAAAAAAATGGAATCTATTATTATTACATTTCTGATACTATTACTTTCTTTCACACTCTTCTCAGAATTGCTGTTTTTCCCTATGATAGTACATTAATTTAATTTTTCAGTTTTTCTAAATTTTTTTCTTGAAGATCTAAAAGAATCACCTCTCTATTATCTAAATTCTAATGTAACTCAAAGTAGTATATATAAATGCCACGTATCAGGCCTGTGTAAGAAAATCAATATACTCATGCAATACATGTTCGTTGAACACTTGCCGTATCTCAACCAATTAGGTGAAAATATATACTACAACAGGAAACGACAGTCTTCAAGATATTAAATTATAATTCTCTTTGTACTTCTTATGTGGGAGCAAATAATAATTAGAATGTGATAGCTGAAATAAAATTCTTTGAGATTAGCACATCAGATGTTGAATGGGTCTTGGTCTGTACTTTAAAATGACATTTGGAAAATGAGAACAAATTTATGACAATGAACACACATTTTCTTTTAGAGGAAAGAACCCTGCCCTAGGAGTTAGAAGACTTCTATCACATCCCCATTTCTGCCATTTTGTGGTTTCAGAGCTTAAGCAAATTATTTTACCTCTTCACATTTTTTTGTGTGTCCATAAAATTAGAAAGTTGGTCTAGATGATCTCTATGATTCCTTCCAACTTAAAAACTTACAATGTGTCTTTGCAGGATTTACATCTAACTACCAATGATGGTAATAACGGCAACATATTATTTTTAGCAAATACTTAACATAATTAATGAATTTATAATCATTCTTGGCATAGGACTTTATACCTTGATATAGAGGCCTATTTTCATCTTAACCTCTTAGAAGCATGTCAAAATAGGATATACTCTGTCTTTTTTGTAAAAATGTCACCCTTTGTTTTCTGTGTCCTCACACTGGTTTTCCTACCTTACTGATCCTACCTTACTGACTTGTCAGTCTCTTTTGTTAGCTCCTCCTCCACTCCATTACACTGCCTAGATGAGCTCATCCAACCCAATGGCTTTAAATTCCATTTATATAGCTAGTGACTCTCAGATTTTTATTGTACCTTGACCTGTCACATTGAGTCCAAATTTATAAATGCAACCATTTACTTGCTATCTTTGTTGGATGTCCACTGGGAATCTTAGATTTAGTAAGAGATCTTGATCCCCAGCTTATCTCTGTGAATAGCACCATCCTGCTGGAAGAGGCCTGCTCAAGTTATTTTCTTTCTCATCTTTTCTTTTTTTTTATTCTTATGTCTTTGGCCATGCAGTTTCCTCAAAAACTTAGTTGGCTTCTGATTCATTTTTTCCAGGTCATTTCCACGTGTGAGTAACCACATCAAAAATTCTCAACTAGATATATCTTTAAAGCTTGATAACTCAGTACTTATTGTTTAACTGGCCTTGTGCTTTTCCCATTCCCACCTACTTCAGTTCGATAGTAGTGACTATCTCGAGGCTTTTGGAAACAATAGGGTGGGAAATATACCCTTAATATGCTGTCATGCTGAGCAGGTTGCCATTGTCTGTCTGACAAATAATGCTTGGAGAGAGATGCTTATCTCTTGCTAAGGGTGCCCCTTTGCTTCAGTTTTGGGTAGAGAAGAAATTGGCTCCATGTTAAGCAGTTTTGATCTTATCCCTGTGCAAGGAATGGCCTCCATCATCTAGTCCCAAACCTGCTAGATACCATTTAATGTGCCCCCTGTAGCGAGGTAGGTCTCCTTCTGATCTCCCTTCCTAGGCATGATTTATTTTGGTAAGGAAGATGGGCCATTCCCCTACTCAGAAATTTTCAATGAATGACTCCAAATTGTTCAAGGAATGCAGCCCAGCTCTTCAGTGTGACAATTGAAGGTCCTTCAGAATTGTATTATCAGAATTGCTATATATAATAAACTATGTATCGAAATAGTGTATTTAAAGGGCATACCACATTGCCTAGAATATTAGGTGCTCAACAACGGTAATTATTTCATTAACCAAATTACTTAGTGTTTTAAATGTTTAAGAATTTGCCTTCCAAAAAAAAAAAGAATATATGCTAAGATCCAGCAATCACTTCTAGAAATCATCTTTCCATAAGAAATAATTTCACATGTATGACAACGATTTTCATTGTAGCTTTACTCATAACAACAAAAATTTTGAATCATACTAGATTTACCTCAGAAGATAAATCGTTAATACATTGTTACGTTAGAGTATGTATGGCTATTACAAAGAATAAAATAGATCCACATACGCTGCCCTGAAAAGATCCAGATAATGTAAGTTAAAATAGGAAGTTTTAGGTTAATATAGGTAATTATCTCATCTTAAATTGACACAGAGCGAAATACAATGGTCTAAAAGAATAGGGAAGAGTGGCTGTCTTAAGGAGTGACAGAAGATTGCAGAGACAGAGGGAGGTTCTTCGCTTCTTGTTAAAATTTATTTTTTAAGTGGTGGGATTGTTTGTGATTTATATTATTATTTTTACTTTGTGTTTAAAGGGGATGGTTTTCAGGGTTTTTTTTTTCTTTTTTCTTTTTTTCTGGCTTTATTAGGGTATGGAGTACAAATAAATCTTGTATATATTTAAGACGTACAATGTGATGATTTGATTATACATACATATTGTGAAATGATTACCAAAGTCAAGGTAATTAACACATCCATCGCCTCATATAGTTACCATTGTTTGTGTATGTGTGCTGAAAACACCTAAGATCTTACTCTCTTAGCAAATTTAAAGTATACAATTAAGTATTATTAACTATAGCCACCATGCTGTATATTTGATCCCCGGAACTTGCTTATCTTATAACTGAAGGTGTGTGCCCTTTGACCAACAACTCCCCATCCCTTGCCCCCAACTCTGACAATCACCATTCTATTCTCTGCTTCTATGAGTTTGACTCTTTTTAGACTCCACTTATAAGTGAAATCACATTATTTGTCTTTCTACATCTGACATAATGTCCTCCAGGTTCATCCATGTTGTCATGAGTGGCAGGATTTCCTTTTTTATGGCCAAATAGTATTCCACTTTATATATACTATATATACACAATGCATAATGAAACTAATTTTTTTTCTCATCAGTGTTATAATGAAATGACCTTGAGTAAAACATTTTCGTAGAACATTTTGCTTAAAGTCACAGTGTCCAAGAACCTATAACCTATTAATGATGTTAAGTGAAGACTTGCTGTGTGTGTGCGTGTGTGTGTGTGTGTGTGTGTGTGTGTGTGTGTGTGTGTGTGTATCTCACATTATTCTTTATTCATCTGTCCTTGGACCCTTGGGTTGTTTCCACATCTTGCCTGTTGTGAATAATGCTGCAATGAATATGGGAGTGCAGATGTCTCAACATACTAATTTTATTTCCTTTGGATATGTCCTCAGTAGTGGGATCACTGGATCATATGGTAGTTCTAGTTTTAATTTTTTGAGAAACTTTCATACTTTTTTCCATAATAGTTGTACCAATTTACATTCCCACCAAAAGTATACAAGGGTTCCCTTTTCTCTGCAACATCACCAAGGCTTGTATTTCTTGCCTTTTTCATTAATAGCCATCTTAACATATAAGGTAATATCTCATTGTGGTTTTGATTTACATTTTCCTCATAATTAGTGATGTTGAGCACCTTTTTAGTATTTTTCAATTGAAATTTTTTTAAAGTTATAAAAGCCTGTGTTAAAACTATAAATGTTGCCTTGGAAGAACCATTAGGAACCATTTATATATTAGCATGAATTGATTTGTTGATTTGCTCTTAACTTGGAAAATAAAATGTAGTATTGTGGGAAAAAAATGAAATAAAACTTAGAGAAAGTGAAGCTTTTTGAAGACGAATTATTCCTACTTAACAGTTTTCTAGGGCCAACCTTTTTTAGTACAATCAAGGAATTTTGATAATAGCACTACTTTATAGATTTTTAACTCTGTCAGGAGCTACATACCATATTTTAAATGTAAGTTTCTATAAAGTCATTCAGAATTATTAGTATATTTTCTGTTACTTTGACTATTACAGAACTGTTCGATTATATGTTGTATGATTAATAAAGCCTGTGACATTCAACATCAAATATCATAGACTGACTTTTTAGTTCTTTTTTTAAAAACAGTTGAGTGTATAAGAATATATAAAGGTAAATTCTTGACAGCTTTGCTCTAAGTAAAGGCAACAAAGCTCTACTACTTTTTGTATGTGTTGAAAAAATTCTATGTATGCTTGAAGCCATTTGTTTTCACCATCTCCTATGAAAACTGTCAGTGAATCTAGAAGTTACCTGAGATATTCTCGTATCTAACCATAGGAGATTCAATAATAATAATAACAATAACAACAATGATAAAGCAATATAAAAGCACAGTTTGCAAATCCAGCACCAATTTATGTGAAGTATTAATTAAGACTATTAATTTAAGGTACCGAATATTAATATATAAAATGGAATTTAATCAAATAAAGATTCCCTTCAGTAAGGAAACTATCTGTATGTTGTATTTACTCTTGCCTTGTTTCACTGTAAGGCCATGCTGATTTTCTTCCTGCCTCTGACATACCACTCAAATGCCTTTTCCGCAGAAAGCTTGTTCCTCTGTGATGACATTCAGGGAGCCTGTGGAAATGCAATAAAAGCTAAATTGTCCTAAGAAAATTAAGAAAACAATAATCTGCAAGGCAGATATAAATATTTGATGCTGCAGTTACATTCGTTCATTCATTTAATTATTAGAATATATGGAGATACAGTATAAGGTGTACAGGTTTCACCTTTTATCTAAACATATTGAAGATATTGAAAAATCAGAATTATTATGCGTGCAAAGTAAGACAGTATCATAAAATCTTGAAGTTGAAAGAGTTCTCAGAAATCACCCAGTACAGTGATTTTGTTCTGTAGATCAGGTGCTGATAAACTATGGCTTTTGGGCCAAATCCAGCTGCTGTTTGTTTTTGTGTGGCCTGTGAGCTAAAAATGTTTTTTACAGGTGAACATTTGCAATCTATTTCATGATAGAAATGCTGTCTTTGAACTCCACTTAAGCAAAATGTTATGCTCTAAAAATGATCATTATGCTACTATTAGTAGACCTGTATTTCCAAAAAAAAGTATACCTATTACATTTCAAATTTTGTTAATAAAAATTCAGGTAATTAGTTTTCTCTGTTGTTATGTAATATCTACATAGCATAACATCTCTAACTTTGCCTCTTGACCCACAAAGCCTAAAATATTCATGATTTGGCCCTTTATAGAAAAAGTTTGCCAACCCCTGTTCTAGAGAAGGATCTAAAGCCCAGAAAAGCTGAATAATGTTCCCGAGGTACATTTATCGCTTTGAATCAGACTATTTCTAATATTGGATGTGTTCTGGAGTGTCTGGTTTGAACCCTAACTCCACCCGTTACTGGCCTGTTGACCTAGAGCAAGTGACTTTCAACTTATCTTTGCCTTAGTTTCCTTATTTATAATATAGTATTGTTGTGAGCATTAAATGGGATAATAAATGTATGAAATAATTACAACAGTTCCTTACACATGGTTAGTACTCCAGTAACTGTTAGCTATTATTATAATTAGTGGCAATATGTTGAATTTATAGGGTGTCCTAAAGAGAAGGGATTAATGTTCACATCTGTTACTGTCTCTCATTTTCCTGTAATAGGGGTAAGATTATGTCATCTCAGACCTAAGGAAAAATTGACGTTTATTCACTTTCTCATTTTTATAGTATAGTTTGTCCATCCTTCCTTAAAATAGCTCTACAAGTTGATACAAAGAAATTATGAACTTCTAAAATACATACATAATTTGTAATATTGATGTGAAAACGTAAACACAGAGTACTTAAATGACAGCCACACAGTACACCTGCCTTGAGTCTAGTAGATTAGAGTGAAATCCCTTTGTTCTCTCATCCTGTTGGGCACTTTCACTATATTTAAAACTATTTGAGCTGATTACATTTCTATTAATAATTTGGCAATGAGTCAGCTACCGATTTTTTTAAAAATCATATTTAATTTACTTTGTGCAATGGTGAAGTGTTATATTTCTGTTCATTCTTTTCTATGTTATTGACATAAAACATTATTTGCCCAGTTTATTGATTCTCTTCATCTACTGCTTAGACTACAAAGCCATGATGCTGAGCTAGATGAAATCCAGTGAGATAAATGCCCTCTATATTGGATCATTTAGTATTTTGCCCTGTTAGTTCTCTTGCCTGTGGCAGCTATAGTTAACTATATTTTTTAACATAAGGAAAAAATGAGACAGTTTTATTCCTCCATGAAATGAAGGAGGATAGCATGTTTTCTGCTTTAAAAAAATCTAGAATTTTGGTTTCTAAAAAAGACCCTCTGTGTGGTTGACAGTTTCTAGGGAAAATTTGTTGTAGACTATAGGTTATACATTGGACTTAAAGAAAAATCACAACAAAAGGACTAATTCTAACTGTGACTTATTAAAGTGATAAGAATTGGTATGGCCTATAATTGCTTCCTCTGTGATTCCTATGTGGTGTTTGCTCAAGTTACTGGTCCAAGGAAGATTTTATTCTTCTTGGTCCTGTAGATCTAATCTCACAAAAGATAACATATTTTTTTTCTGTTTCATTCATCATCACCATCATCTTTCTGAGGTTGCTATCATTTATAATAGAAGATGTGTCTTAACATAAAAAGAAACACTGGGGTAGGAAAAATGGTGCCATGTTTAATCTTAAATTAAGAAAATAAATTCATTACTGCTTGATGAATCCATAATTAAATAGGTAATTCAAAAGGCAAGATTTTAAAAGCAAACAATATAAGTAAAATCCATATGTGGCAATCTACTCTGTAGATAAAACCAGGCCAAATCAGAAGAAATTCAAAGTCAATAAAAACCACTAGCACTTCATATTTGTACAAATATAGTTCTGCCATATTTCCATAATGAGTATAAATAGCTTACGATTATGTATTTCCGTAACATCCAGTACTTTACCTAGCATAGTATGTAGCACATTGTAATTATTAATTTAATTGTCTGAATCTGCTTCTTGGGCAGAGAGCTTATGTCTTGATCACCATGGTATTCAGTGTTCCCAATGTAGTTCAGAATCTGATACTCAGTAGATCCTTACATTAGGTTGAAAGAATGGATGAATGTTCATGAACGAATGATTTTTAAGGGACATAATTATTATTTTATGTACTGTACTGATTGCCATTACATATACATATACATCAACTAATAACCAACTTTTCAAATATATTTGGAATTGGGAATGCTTTTGATGTTTATGTCACCCATTCACAGATATTTCCACTTATCTCTGCACATGAGCGAGTTTCCAAATTAAGGATATAATGCTCTATTTTCACAGATTTAGATTAAACATTTGCATCAAGACCTCATTCAAATATTACCCCCTCTACTAAAATTACCTTGATTCCACCAGCTATAATTAATTGTATATTCTCTGATCTCCCATACACTTTATCTAGGACTCTACTGGAATTTATTTTCAGACTTTTGTCATGGTATATCAAATTATATTTGGACCCCACATCACACTTAGTTCCTCTGCCTTGTAAAGTGCTACATTGTAGATTCTCAAATACTTTTGCATTAAAAAAAAGAAAGTCATAGTTAAGGAAATAAACTTACACATGGTTAAACTTAAAAAATATTTTATGCTCACTTAGAGCATTTATTCCCAGCAAAGCAATCAGAGATCTATTGCCAGTACCATAATGGCCAGTCACTTCTACCTCAATACTCCCCTCCATTGGATAGAAGTGCCTGTGAGTCTTAAATATCTCTTGTCTTTGGGGACTTCTAACAAGCCTCCCCCATGATAGTAGCTGTTATTAATTAACTAGTTAAGTCATTCATTCAATGAATATTTTATTGAGGAACTATTGAGAAGAAATGTATGGGAGTTTTTTGTTCTCAAATAGATCAATGTATAATAGGGGAAAATGTAAACAAATAATCACATAGCAGCAAGTTAAACGCTCTGAAATATACGTAAGATACTGTGGGGGCATATAGGTGGGGCATGTGCTTGCTGGAGAGTCAGCACCTCCACTTTGCTCCATAAGTGTTCTCTCATGTTCCCCACATCAGAAGATACTTGCATCCTACTAAGCCTCTCCTGCTTCCCCATTTTCTCCTTTACCTTTTTAGAATCAATTCTCAGTTGCTTTAAGCCAGAATTGGGTGCAGCCTTTTGGCTTATTCCTTTTAAAAGGATGGTAATCCCTGTCTCAAACACATCTAAACAAACCAAACTGAGGATTTTCCTCACACTATTTCATTAATCGTACTGAGATGGAATATTGGCATAGATTAGGTTAGGCAACCGATTGAAAGATAAAGTACCTTAATGAGAAAACTTCCACTCCCCAAATGTTTAACAGGCTTGTGCATATTGATAGGAACAGCTAACATTTACTGAGTAGTTGTGATGTGCCAGTTATTGTCATAAGAGATTTATATGTAGAGGTATATCATGCCAACAGTAACAACTGTTTAAAATAGTCACTATTCTTACCCTAATTTTACTGGTGAGGAAACTGAAACACAGAGAAGAAAAAATTTGTCCAAGGTCAAGTATGTGGCAAAGTCAAGATTCGGTCCCAGGGGGTCTATGTCCAGAGCCTGTACTTTTAATTAGTTTATATACTCCTTAGAAACAAGTCTCCAGATTAAAATTTATCTTTATATGACCTACAAAGTGTTCGTGTTTCCTCTGTGTTTGTATGGGATCATCTTTATTTTAAAATAGATTAGCAATGGCTGTGTTCCCCTTCAGTTTGTATATGCTGGGGAAGTTTCATGTGTAGTATAAATGAGTGGACAGGTACCATGTTAGAGATACAGAATATGTTTATTTATGATAAGTCATTGATTCCCTAGAGTTAAACTATCTAAAGTGTTTATATGGTGATAGTCTAAGAGTCTAAGCAATTCTTTGAAAAATGGATGCTGCCAACTTCTGTAATATTTAAGCTAGTCTCAAATAATGACCTGGATACATATTAGAGAATGACTCTGCTCAGTGCTCTACTCCAATGAAAAAGCCTTTCTGTTTTCTTTTTTCTCCCTCTTCACCAATATTCTGCTGTTACTTGCATTCCTCCTTTCCTCTTCATGTAGCAGCCATTTTGTCTCAATGAACACCTTAAAGTAGGCATTATTAAAACAATCACATATTGTTTCTTCATCTGTAAAATGAGGGATTGGATTAGATGATCTTCAAGGTCCCTATGGGAAGACTCTATCTATATGTTTGATGTAGATACCATTGTATTAGGAAAAAAATTATACAGTAATCTGTAACCAAGACACATCATGATTGTCATTGATGTAGAACATTTTTATCCACGATTTAAAGTCTGGTTTTATTATTATGGATTTTTTTAAAATTCACTAAACTGCTTCAAAGAAAAAAATTTCATATTTTTGTGTATATAATTTGCCTGTGTAGGGGGAACTGTATAAATCTACCCACTTTGAAGACCTAAGTGTATAATCAAGGGGTGTCTATTGGAAAATTATACTAAGTAACTGATAACCTGGGACTTGAATAATTCATGTCTCAGAAACATGATGACTAAGAAGCTAGAGACAAGTCCTTGTTCATTTACAAGGTACCCAAATACATCTTAGGTCTTCCCAAATGTCCTTGACTCTTGATGTTTAAAACCTCAGTCATCTCAAACATTTCTCCATCACAGCAAACTATGTCATACTAAATTCATCCTCCTGTATTTGTTATGGCCAGTCCAGAGTATTAGCTTTCAGGATCCTAATCTATGCTAAAGGGGTTACAATACTTTTGTATTAGGATTTTTTAAATTCCTTTATATTTATCTCTATATCACTTAATACTTTATTACAAAGGTTGCAAACCCAAATGAACCATCCCCACTGATCCTGGCCACCTATTATCTCCTGCCTTGAGTTCTATGTCAACTAACAGTTACTCCTTAAGCATTAACTAGGTATGGTAGAGCTAAGGGAAGACAGTTAAAGGAAAAATATATTCCCTGCCCTTTAGGAACTCAGAAATAGGTGAGATGGTTATAAATGGGAATGTTAACAATTGCCTCTTGGGTTGTTGGAAAGGTTCATAAACTAGTAAAGAGTAACTGTAATTATATAGTACTATGAAAACCTGCATAGATTTTTGTCACAAGGATATGCATTCTATCCTTCTAAAAATGAAATAGGTATACATAGTGTTAACACAAACAAAATAATGAGACAAGGGCAGGATGAAGGTAGAATTTACATAGACTGCTCTTCACCCCAGATAGTAAAATTCAATGTACCTCTGGAGTCCTGAGAGTTGAACTGCCTCAGGTCAGCCTGATAGTGGTAGGAAATTAAAAAGACAACACACTGAGATTCTCATTATTCATGCTTCCCCACATGAAGGTGTATGGGGATAACTATCAGAGTTTCTTTAGCCTCCTGGTACTTTGAATGCCTTGAGATATCTTTCCTTCGGTGCAGTAGTTGCATTAATCATCACTTAATCATTTATTTATTTTATGAAAAAATAGAGTAGTCTATTCTTTCTGTTTTAAACCTACTGTCAAATGAATGTTCTGTGTTAATGATATGGAAGCAGCAAAAAGTAAATGACCATGACCATCTTTTAGATGTTCTGTTATTGGACTGTTTTCTCCAAAAGGGGGACTCCATCTTTAGTTGAGTTTCAAAGGTGCTAGAGAATACAGATAGCATTTATACTTCATTTGCTCTGTTCTTCTCATTTGCAGATTAATCTAGAATCTCTTCAGGCTCTCCAAAACTTTATTTCTTCATCTGTATCCGTGGTCTAGATCTACTGGCCTCATGGTGATTATGAAGATAAACGTTGTTGAAAAGCCCACTAGCTGAAGAGTCATGGAATTCAAGTGTCTTTCTAGTCCTTTTGTAATGATGCAGCTGTCGAAGACTTTTAATCATTAACTAGAGAAAGTGATAAACTGTTTGGGTCACATAAGAATAATTTTGGTATTGGGCTTTTCTAGGTTTAAATTATGGTTTCATTTTTTTTTCTGCTTTTTTTTCTTTCAAAATACTAAGGGGGTACAAATGTTTTTCATTATGTGGATCGCTGTTGTAATGCTTGAGTCATGGCTGTAAGTGTGGCCATCACCCAGATAGTGCTCATTGTATCTTTAGGTAGGTTTTCACCCATCCCTCCTCCGCCCTCCCCCCTGCTTGATTTCCATTGAGTTTTATTTCTCTCTGAGCACATATGTGCTCATCAGTTGGCTTCAATTTAATAGCGAGTACATGTGGTGTTTCTTTTTCCATTCTTTAGATACTTCATTAGGAAAATGGTCTCCAGTTCCATCCAAATTGTTGCAAAAGACATTAATTCATCCTTTTTATGGTTGAGTGGTACCCTGTGGTATACATATACCACATTTTGTTAATCCACTCATGAGTTGTTGGGTACCTGGGTTGATTACACATCTTTGCAATTGTGAATTGTGCTGCAATGAACATTTGAGTGCAGGTGTCTTTTTGATAAAATGACTTCTTTTTCTTTGGGTGGATATCCAGTAGTGGGATTGTTGGATCAAATAGTAGGTCTACTTTTAGTTGTTTAAGGAATCCCGACACTGTGTTCCATAGATGTTGTACTAATTTGTAGTCCTAGCAGCAGTGTATACATGTTCCTTTCTCTCTGCATCCTCACCAGCATCTGTCGTTTTTGGACTTTTTAATAAAAGCCATTCTAACTGGACTAAGGTGATATCTCATGGTGGTTTCAATTTGCATTTCCCTGATGATTAGTGACGTCGAGCATTTTTTCATATGCTTATTGGCTGTTTGTCTATCTTCTTTTGAAAAGCTTCTGTTCATGTCTTTTGTCCACTTTTTAATGGGTTTTTTTTTCTTACTAATTTGAGTTCTTTGTAGACTCTGGATGTTAGCGCCTCATCAGTTGTATAGTTTGAAAATATTTTCTCCCATTCTGTAGGTTGTCTATTCACTCTGTTGATTATTGCCTTAGTTATGCAGAAGCTTTTTAATTTAATCAAGTCCCATTTATTTATTTATGTTGGTTTTAATATCTCTATTTAAGAATTCCTGGGTTTAGTTTCCAAATTATCTTTGGGTTAAACCTTAAAAATATTAATATATTGTCCTTTGAACAGCTAAAGCAAAGTGACCTCAAGTGCAAATAGAGGATCTTCACTTATATAGTATAGTGTACATGTGCCAAATATAGTTTGTACATGCCAAATCAGTTGTCACTAAATTATACTGACAATTGAATTAGGGGAAAAATGGCTAGAAGTACATTATATATTAATATAAACATTTAGTTTGAAGGGAAAATATGATAAATTTGTCCTCCATAAAATATACAAACTAGCATTAGAAAATTATCAAATATACATTCACGATCTGTATGATCTTCTGTTAAATGTTGTTTTGTACTCTCTTTGCCCTGTTCATTTTAGTTCTCAACTTACTATAGATTACAAGTGCCTGTAAGAGCTACAGCATCTCCACAAGGTCTTGGCATCCTATTTTCCACTCTGCTTTTAGTTTGAGACTTTGTTGGTTTAAAAAAATGTTCTGCACAATGGGTTCTTAAAACAGTTACCATCTGTATTGGTTTTTTTGTGGCTGCTATAAGAAAGTACCACAAACCTGGTCACTTAAAACATCAGAAATTTATTCTATAACAGTTCTGAAAGCCAAAAGTCCAAAATGAGTATCACTGGGCTGAAATCAAGGTGTCAGTGGGGTTGTATTCCTTCTGGATATTCTAGGGAGAATCATTTTCCTTACCTTTTCCAGCTCTTGGTGACTGCCAACATTTCTTGGCTGTGGCTGCATCACTACAGTTTCAGTTATGGTCGTCACATTGACTTGGCCTCTTCTGTCTATATGAAATCTCCCTCTTATAAAGATATATGGAATTGTATTTAAGGGCCATTTAGATAATCCAGGATAATCTCCCCATGTCAAAATCCTTAATTTAATTACATCTTCAAAGTCTTTTTTTTTTTTTTTGCCGTGTAAAATAACATTCACAGATTTTTAGGGATTAGAATGTAGATATCTTTTGGGAGGATATCATTCATTCAGCCCACCACGCTGTCTTTACCTGTGCATCCACTATCCATCTCCTGCCTTGTCCTCCCTTCTCATTTCCAATAGCACTGTCAGCCAGACCAAGAATAAACAAGAGACACCCAAAGGCTTCACTTTCCTGACCATACTTTGTACTTTAGCTGGAATAAGTGGGCAAGTAACATGACAGATCCAGGCATTAAGACTTTACAGGGTTGGATAAAACTAGGTCCATGCTCAGTGGTCTGCAGATTTGTAGATTTTAGGTGTTTTCTTTGGCCTGATACACATAATTTCCATCTTAATCCTAAAAACACTTCCCTAAAGAGACCCAGTTCTGCCTTCCTCAGTGTTAACCGTCCTCTATCGTTGTGCCTAAGGCAAGAAGAACCCAACAACCACTCAATCAGGTGTCAACTCACTGTCTTATTCCATTCAGGAAAACTGTATGCCTTAGCACTGGGTCTTGAGTATTTATTCTTATGCTACATAATGAAGAGGGACATTGCAGAAAGGTGGCTGTGGGGAAAACATCTGGAAGAAATAAATTTCCTAGGATCAAAGGGCTCTGTGTGCAGCCCAGAGGGTCCTCAGGGTGCTCCTCAGAGCAAACAAACAATTCTCTTGATGAGTCACTGAATTTTTTTCTGCCAAAAGCCCACATGTGTTGCAAGATCTCAAGGAAAAGGGGTGGAGTAAGGGGAAAGAAAAAATTAAAGGAGGCAACAAAAGTGATTTAAAAAATGTTTAACCATATGAATAAAAGAAATCTCAACATGATTACAATCTTTTAATATACCCAACATCCTCAACATTCTATCACTTACATTGCTCCAGAGTGAAATTAAGTATAACACACAATATCTTTAAACACACACACACACACACACACACACACACACACAAAACAAATGGAGCAAAGCAAAGATGTTGGGGAAGAATATAACACTCTGACACAATGTATTTTTTGCTCTATCTCATGAAAATTGGCAGAGGAGGATGAAGACCAGGACTGTGTCCTGAACCCTAGCCAGTGGCATTTTACTGAGGAAAAATGCTCAGAAAGTTACTTATGAATCAGTGCAGCCATGCTTTGTTCTGCATGAGTGTTTTAATAGAGTGAGTGTAATATAAGGATCAGGTGGGCTCGTGGGAATGGAACAAAAGATTTTGTAAAATTAAAGCAAAATAATTATAGCTCTAGGTGCAAAGCAAGCATACTCCAGCAGTTGATAGCAAGGACCTGCTCAGAATGGAGAAGGGAGGGAGCATGCTGGAAGTTTTTTTTTTTTTATTCACTAACAAAGGCTTTTAATAGGTAACAGTTGTAAAGCATCTTTGAAAGTAATTAATGCACCCACACAAAAATTTATTAAAATGAAAATTTAAGGAATTGTCTAAAATGAATTAATTAACAAAAAAAGAACATCATGCCTTTCTTATTTTTTAAAGAAGGAGATAAGGTTAAGCAAAGCAGATTTTTGTGAGATTGCATTTTAAAACGTTCCTGGGTTATTTAGTATCTGAATAGCCCTTAAAAAGAGAGTTGGCGGGATTTATTATCCACCCCCTTTAGAAATACTAAATGGGGATGGACAGACATAAAATGGGGATTAATTTGCTATGTATGAGCCTCAAAGCCCCTCAAAATTATGATATCTCCTTACAAAATGACCAAAGTTTTTAATAAGTTTACAGAGACTTGTAGGAAGCAGAATGTGATCATCAAAAGAAAGGAAGGTGAGTGTTCTTTCTCACATGGCACTCTCCGTCCTGCAGTGCCCGTAACTGGGCCGTTAGAGCCATCCTTCTTTGCCAGTGGCTTCATAAAAGACAAAAGGAAAGCTGCAAAATGTGGTGTTAGTAATTTTTACCTCAGTGTATTTTCTATCTCTACAGGAAAAAAAAAGAATTAACTGCATTTATCCTATTTCTATAAGAATTTTTAATCACTCTATTTGTTTTTACCTTATTTTCTTTTTTATTATTTCATACTGTGATGTAATTATAAAGTAGAATATGTACAACCTGCTGAGAATATATCCTTTACTGTGAAAATCAGTTCTAGTTGATCAGAAAAGTATCCGCTTTCAGCATGTTGTTAGTTATACCTCAAAAAGTTTTAGGTTGTGAACCTGAGTAAATCTTCAAAGGTCAACTTCTCTAAACCTTCCATGCCAAAAATCTTTGGAAAATACTGCCTTTCTTTCAATATTCTTTTGTTCTGTTAAGGCCAGAATATGGCTGTGTAAAAAAAGTGAATGAGAAGAAAATTCATTTTGGAAAATAGCTCTGGTGATGCCATATAGAAATAAATAATTATAGTTTTGAAGATAATTTCCTTTAAATGTGTAAGACAACTTGTGTAACAGGAAAAGCAAACCCTAGTAGGCATATGATCTGTGGATTTTGTATGTGTCTGTTTGAATTTTCTTTGTCTTTTCATTGTTTCTTTAAGCGTCCATTATCATCATGCCTTTATAATACTTTGAGTTATTTTCAGATTTTTCTTTTCCTTTTTGAAGACAGTGGATTTTGTTGGTGTGAGTAATGTAGCACTATTAGTTTAGTATTCTTGCCTGTAAGGAAAGGCACACTTGTGAAGTTCCTTGGTGAGGACATTCTGCACGTAAGTAGGTAAACACTCCTATGATCTTTGTCCTTCAGTCCTGTGGTATTTCACTTCCTCTGAGGATATGACTATAAAAAAGGAAAGTCAGGAAAAAAGGCATTTATACTTTTGTAGTATTAAGAACTTTCTGTTTTCATAATAGTGGTTCCTCTTTGCTACATGATTTTAAACTAGCATGTCTATTGGAGTCTGAACTGGGATTGTATATTGGATAATGTATTAGTTTTCTATTGCTGCTGTAACAAATTACCACAAACTTAGCAGCTTACAACAACTCAAATTTATTATTTCACAGTACTGCATATCAGAAGTTTGGGTTGGCTCTGCTGATTTCTCTGTTCCAGGCTTTACAATACCAAAATCAAGGTGTCAAACGGCTGGACTCTTAACTGAAGACTATGGGAAGAATTCACCTCCAAGCTCATTCAGTAGCCTGTGGTTGTGGGGCTGAGATCTCCACTTCCTTGCTGACTATCAGCTGGGGGTCATCCTTACTTAGTGCCTTGCATGGGTTCCCCTACATCTCAGAGGCAGCAACAGTACCTTGAATCATTGTCACAGTTGGTCTCTCTCTGACTTCCCCTTCTACCGTATCTCTTGTCCAAATTCCAGCATTAAAAAAAAAAAAAACCCTCTGCTTTTAAGATGACTAGATTGGGCCCACCTACTCTATTTATTTTAAAATCTACAACCTTAATTACATCTGTATAGTCCCTTTTCCATGTAACATAACATTTCACCATGTAACAGAGGTTCTGGATATTGGGAAGTGGACATTTTTGGTGTACAATTGTTTTGCCTACCTCAGATAAATTCTAGAATGAGTCACCTCCATTATACATTTCTAGAGTACTCTGGGTATTCTTTTTTTAAAGAAAATTTTTTTGGTCTAGAAGTAGAAGACTCAGTATGAATATTCATACAAACTATTAGTAGGTTTACTCCTTAATACTATTAGTAGATTTTTATATATATATACACACATATATATGTGTGTGTGTGTGTGTGTGTGTGTGTGTGTGTATCTCATGGTACTTGATAAAGAGTATTTATTTCCTATTTGATAAATAGAGCAACTAGAGTACAGGAAAAACCAAGTTGACCATTAGGGCCTGAGCTAGACTGGAGGTTTTCTGGCCGTAGAGATTTTATTTATCAATACCATTTTATTCTTTGCAAAGCGTTAGAACCATAGAGGCAGCCCAACTGGGAAGGGGAAGTAAGTCAAGATCAAGTGAACCAGAAATGGGATTATTATTAGTGGAGGTGATTCACACGGAGCGCTGAGATAAATGCAGTTATAACTCTCCAGGAAACAGAACAATCTCAGATATTTCACTGGCATCTAAGAGAGTGTGATCTGGTAAGTAAGGGCATGATACAAGGCATTGTCAAATTGGTCATATAGATGGCAACATTTCAATTCAAGGGTTGCCAGAATGGACTAGGGATGCAGTAGTTAGGAATCCAAGTTGAATAAGGACCTCAGTTTACAGCTGAAATTGAAGAGGAAAGTTCTAACACCCCAGGGAAAAGAGATCAGAAATAAATCTGTTGGTAAGTTTGAAGGAAGAGCCAAGAAGGTCAAAAGGAAACAAGGATAAAAGGGAGAGAAACTGAGGAAAAAGTCATCTACAGTTCACAATTTTGCTCAAGGTTGGTTCTGATGTTTGGGATAGAAAGGTTGCTTTGGATATTAAGAGAGAGATACAACACAAGTAAACCCACTAGATTTTAATTTCTATTATACCCTTTTCTTAAGGAAGAAATGAGCTCATCCCAGCAATCTACCATCTTATGTATTTTAAAATAAGTCTCCATATCTCAGAGATAAAAATTGGAAGGAATATTTCCAGTAAAAAGGTTAATGTCCCAAGTGAAAACAAGAAATGTAAGGACAATAAAATTATAAAACTTCAACACTAACTACATATTTTTACTCTAATTACAACAAAAACCTGAAAATATACTCATATATCTTTTAACAGTTAGTTTCTATTTCCATAATAATTTAATGATTATAATTTTATTATAGTAATCACTTATCAACTAGCAGAAAGGTAGATATA
>RJWJ010009214.1:0-50676 GCA_004363605.1 Indri indri
GCAAAGAGTGATAGTTTGACCTCCTCTTTTCTGATTTAGATGCCCTTTATTTCTTTGTCTTGCCTAATTATTCTGGCTAGGACTTCCAGTACTAAGTTTGGTGAGAATGGGAATCCTTGCTTTGTTCCAATTCTTAGGGGCAATGCTTTCAACTTTATTCCATTCAGTATTATGCTGGCTGCAGGTTTATCATACATGGCTTTTATTATTTTGAGGTATGTTCCTACTACGTCTAGTTTGTTAAAAGTTTTTATTGTGAAGGGGTATTGGATTTTATCAAATGCTTTTTCTGCATCTATTGAAATGATCATTTGATTTTTGTTTTTAATTCTGTTTATGTGGTGAATCACATTTATTAATTTGCCTAAGTTGAACCATCTACGCATGTCTGGGATTCAACCCACTTGATCATGGTGAATTATTTTTTTGATGTGCTGTTGGCTTCAGTTTGCCAGTATTTTGTTAAAAAATTTTGTATCTATGTTCATGAGGGATATTGGTCTGTAGTTATCTTTTTTGTTCTGTCCTTTCCTGGCTTTGGTGTCAGAGTAATACTGATACTGTAGAATGAGATAGGGAGGATTCCCTCCTTCTCAATGTTATGAAACAGTTCCACTAGTAAAGGTATCGGTTTTTCTTTGCAGGTCTGGTGGACTTCAGCTGTGAATCTGTCTTGCCCTGTTTTTTGGGGGGAGAGGGGGTAGATTTTTTATTACTGATACAATCTTGTCATTTGTTATTGATCTGTTCAGGACTTCTAATTCTTCCTGATTCAAGCTTGGGAGTTTCTGTATTTCCAAAAGTGTATCCATTTCCTCTAGATTTTCTAGTTAGTATGCACAAAGCTATTCACGGTGGTCTCAGATGTCCTTTTGTATTTCTGTGGTATCTGTATTTCTATAATGTCTCCTTTTTCATTTCTGATTAAGTTTACATGAATCTCTCTTTTTGGTTAATCTAGCTAATGGTCTATCAATTTTGTTTATCTTTTTGTTTCATTGAACCTATGTATTGCTTTTTTTTCATTTTTATTTCATTTTGTTCTGCTTTGATCTTTGTTATTTCTTGTCTTCTGCTAGCTTTTGGTTTGCTTTGCTCTTGTTTTTCTAGTTCCCTGGCGTGTAATGTTAGGTTGTTAACTTTTGATCTTTCTGCCATTTTGATGTAGGCATTTAGCACTATGAACTTCCCTCTTAGGACTGCTTTTTATGTATCTCAAGAGATTTTGCTAGTTTGTGTGGCCACTGTCATTCAATTCAAAATTTTTTTTTTATTTCCATCTTGATTTCCTTCTTGACCCAAAGATCATTAAACAACAGGTCATTTAATTTCCATGTATTTGTATAGTGTTCAGAGTTCCTCCTGGAATTGATTTCCAGTTGTATAACACTGTGGTCTGAGAGATACATGGTATAATTTTGATATTTCAAAATTTGCCGAGACTTGTTTTGTGGCCTAATATATAGTATACTTTGTAAAATGTTCCATATGCTGATGAGAAGAATGCATATTTGGTAATTTGGGGTTAGAATGTTCTGTAAATGTCTGTTAAGTCTGTTGTTCTAGAGTCCTGTTTAAGTCCAGTGTTTCTTTGTTGATTTTCTGCCTTGATAATCTGTCTAGTTCTGTCAGTGGGATGTTTAGGTCTCACACTATTATTATGCTCCTGTTTATTTCATTTCTTGGGTCCAGTAGCATTTGCTTTATGAATCTGGGATCTCTGGAGTTAGGTGCATATATATTTAGGATTGTTATGTCTTCTTGTTGAATTGATCCCTCTATTATTATATAATGACCATCTTTGTCTTTTCTTTTTACTATTGTTGATTTAAATATGTTTTATCTGATATAAGAATAGCTGTTCTTGCTGGCTTTTGCTTTCCCTTTGCATGGAATATTTTTTCCTACTCTTTGAGTCTGCGACACTCCTTATAAGTAAAATGGGTTTCTTGGAGACAGCAGGTATTTGGGTTGTGTTTTTATCCACTCTGTTAATCTATATCTTTTAAGTGGGACATTGAGACTATTTACATTCAGTATTAATATTGATAAGAGAGATAGTGTTTCAGTCATCATGTTTATTGTTACCTAGTTGCTTTGTCTTTTCCCTTGTGTTACTGCTTTATAAGAGCTGTGAGTGTTTACTTTTTAATGTTTTTACACTGGTGAGTATCAACCATTCTCTTATGTGTTTAGAGAACTTTTGAGCATTTCCTTTAGGGCAATTCTAGTGGTGATACATTCCCTTAGTGTTTGCATGTCTGGAAAAGATTTTATTTCTCTTTCATTTGTGAAACTTAGCATTGCAAGATACAAAATCCTTGACTGGCAGTTATTCTATTTAAGAATACTAAAGATGGGACCCCAATCCCTTCTGGCTTGTAAGGTTTCTGCTGAGAAGTCTGCTGTTAGTCTGATGGGTTTTCCTTTGTAAGTTACTTGATGCTTTTGTCTCACAGCTTGTAGGATTTTCTTCTTCATTTTGACTTTTGCCAGACTGATGAATATGTGCTTTGGTGATATCCTATTTGCAATGAATCTTCCAGGAGTTTGATAATCTACTTGTATTTGAATGTCTAAATCTCTAACAAGACCAGGGAAATTTTCTTCCATTATTCCATCAAATAGGTTTTCCATACTTTTTACTTTTTCTTCTTCTCCCTCAGGGATACACATGATTCTTATGTTTAGGCATTTTACATAATCCCATATTTCTAAGAGACTTTATTCATTTCTCTTGATTCTTTTTTCTTTAATTTTGACAGACTGGGCTAATTTAAAAGGCTTGTCTTCAAACTCTGAATTTCTTTCTTCTGGTTGGTCTAGTCTGTTGTTAAAACTTTCCATTGTATTTGAAAATTCCCTAAATGACTGTTTCATTTCCAAAAGTTCTGTTTTTTTTTTTTTAAAAATCTCTTTACTGAATGTTTCATTCACGTCCTGAATTTTGTTGTTGTTTCTTTGTGTTGGTTTTCAACTTTCTCATCAATCTCATTGATCTTACTTGTGATCCATATTTTGAATTCTATATCTGACATTTCCAAAATTTCTTTTTGATTGGAGTCCATTGCCAGTGTGATCCTTTGGGGATGTCGAAACAGCCTGATTTTTTTTTTTTTTTGTATTGCTGGAGTTTTTATGTTGGTTCTTTCTTATCTGGAACCTCTTCTCTCCGCTCAAAACAGATAGCTTTGTGGTTCACCCAGGAAGTGAACCAAAGTCTGCCAGGAACTCTGCTGCTCAGTATAGAAAGGGAGAGATACACTGCGTATTGCCTCATGCAGGTAGGAGCCTACTGTGGTGTTGCTGAAAATTTGGGTCAGTTGGACCTCAGACCCTGGGAGGGTGTTCATGTGCCAGTGGTGGTATACTAGGTTAGGTGATCCTCAGGTCCCAGGCCCTGGATGATATGCTTGAGTTCTGGAGGGACCAGACAAAGACCAAGCTGGAGCCTGTGAAAGGAGGGGCAGACCCCTCTTGATGAGATTAGCAGAGGCAGGCAGCTGTGGAACGCACAAGCCACTGACACCTCCCTCTCTTAGCAATGTCAGTAGGTCTCTGTAATTTGGGGGCACAAACGCATCCAGTTTCCCAGCTCCCACCTTTGCCTAGCTGCAGCAGAGGTGGTGGAGGTAGCTCAACCCACTGTGTTCTAGGCTACCAGATTGGCTGTGGGCTGTGGCTGAAATGCTCCAGCAGGGCAGGTATGGTTGTGCCAGGGGCTTGCCTCTAGGGAAGTTAGGCTCCTCCCAGAAGAGACAGGCAGCTCAGGAGAAGACTGTTAGCCCCTACCTTCCCTCAGGGGGGAAGGGTTATCTTTTGTCTGCAGGGCATACAAAGGCACTTACTATTGCTTTTTAGAGGGAAAGGAGTGAGCTTTAAGCTCCCTGGAAGCCTGGGTGACAGGTGCTCTGTCAGAGGTTGGGTAGTCACCCCCAGGTGCCCAGGCTTAATCATCCCCTTTGGAATTCTCACTTGTTCCTGAGCAGAAACAGCCTTTCATCCTTGGCTTCCTCAGCAGCAGTGGGTGAGGCAAGGGAAGAGGAGAAGAGGGTCCTGAATGGCGGGAAGCTGGTGCTTGGTCCCCTTTGTCCTAAGGGGCTCTTTGGCATGCTGCAGTCTCCTCTCAGCTGGAAGTGACCTGAAGTGAATACCCAAGCTCCAGGAGACCCACGGTTCCTCCAGGACCCACTGGTTCCCCAACGATGCTATGGTTCAAGTGGTTGCTGGGGGGAGTTGGCTGTGGATCCAGTGATGTAGAGACCCAGGGGCTGAGATTCTTGCATGGGGACAGTTGCAAAATCACTGCCTGTCCGTGAGTGGAGGGAAATAAGCCACAGCCTCTATGCAGAACCTGGGTGCAGTGAGCAGAATACTAACGCGAGTGTATCCTCCCTGCAAGCTTAGAACTGGCTGACCTGCGGCCCACCCACACCAAAAGCTCATGCTTGGGAGCAGAGGCAGCTATGTCTGCAGCATTGAGTAGTTGGAGCAGGGGAGGTTCCCTTCTCCACATGCCTTCCCAGGATCTGCTACTGCTTCTGCTCTGGAGTAGGAACACTCTCCTACCCAAAGACTCCTCTCTGCACTCTAGTCCCCACTGGGAGGGTTGCAGACAACTTCTGATCATGAGCCTGGGGCTCTCTGGTGCAGGAAAGTGCACATTCTGCTGCCTTCTGTCCTAAGAGGCATTCGTGGCACTTTCCAGCCCCCTTGGGGCCAACCCTATGGGTCAGAACTCTGGGGACACTGCTGCTCTCCTGTGTCTCCCTGTTCCTTTGTGGTTGTCACAGTCCAAGCAGGTGCTGGGGAATGTTCATGTAGGATCCAGTGACAGGGAGATTGAGGGGCTGTGACTTCCCAGGCAGGACGGAGGCACCTGGCATGTGGGCAGGCAATGTGGAACCCATAGTCTCAGCACAGGTCTGCAGTGAGGGGAGAGACCCTGTGCAGACCCACAGCCTGGTGCTCTGCTCTCAAGCTCTCAGTTCGCCAATGGCAGCATCTCCTGGATTCATCAGGGTAGAAGGGCTCTCTGACAGATTGGGAGCTGGCAGACTGCCACAGGTGTGAGGGGAGGAAAAATAAATACTCCCACCTATCCTTTCTGACAGGCTCCAAATCCCTCTGGAGTCTGTCTCTGCCAAAATCTTGCTCCTTCTTGTTCTGCTCTGCAACTTCATTCTGTGGGATCTCCGGTAAGGGCAGGTTCTGGCACCTTTCCCTCAGTATGTCACCTGGGCTGTGCTTTTGCACCTGAAACTTTTTCTTCTATTTGGGCAATCTGGCAACTGGTTTCTCTAGTTGGCCATATTTCCCTCTTCCTTTCAATCTAATCAAGGACAGTTTTGAGAGTTACAGGCAACAAATAGGAACTCAGGGCCACGTCATGGTTAGCAAAGTGCTTCACAAGCAAATCCGTATAACCACTTCACAAACATTACCATCATGGACACCCTGGAGACCACAATGCTACACAGTTGACCCCTGAACAACACAAATTTGAACTGCATGGATTCACTTATATATGGATTTTTTCATTAGATATATTGGAAAATATTTTGGAGATTTGTGATGATTTGAAAAAACTCACAGATGAACCATGGAGCCTACAAATATTTTTTTAAATTTAAGAAAAAAGTATGTCATGAACACATAAAATATATGTAGATACTAGCCTATTTTATCATTTACTATCATAAAATACACAATATATTATAAAAAGTCAAAATTTATCAAAACATACACACGCACACACTTACAGACCATACATGGTGCTGTTTGCAGTCCAGAGAAATGCAAACACAAGGATGCAGTATTAAATCACAACTGCATAAAATTAACTATAGTACCTACTATACTACTATACCAATTTTGTAGCCACTTCCTGTTGCTATTGCTGTGAGTTCAAGTGTTGTGAATATATACTTAAAACACCATATGACACTAATCATCTCCATACGAGTTGTTTGTCTCTTCAATAAATAGCATATGGTAGTAAAAAGTGATCTCCTATGGTTCTCATGTATTTTTCATCATGTTTAGGGCAAAACTACAAACCTTGAATAACACCATGGTACCCAACTGAAGTTCCGCTATAATGATGTTGCAAGTGCTCCTAAGAAGCAGAAAAAAGTTATGACATTATGAGATAAGTTGAATTGCTTGATATGTACCATAGATTGAGGTCTGCAGCTGTGGTGGCTGCCATTTTAAGATAAATGAATTCAGCCTATGGATCATGGTATAAAGAGAAAAAGAAAATTTTTGAAGCTGTCACTGCAGCTGTGCCAGCAGGTGCAAAAACCTTGCACTTTTTGCAATATACCTTTTTATCTTGTATTGAAAATGCAGCTTTTGTGTGGGTGCAGGATTACTACAAGAAAGGCATACCTATAGACTCTAACATGATTCAAGAAAAAGTGAAGTCATTATATGACAACTTAAAGCAAAAGGAAGGTGAAGAATCTAACACTGGAGATTAATGCCAACAAAGGACGGTTTGATAATTTTAGAAAGAAATTTGGCTTTTAAAAAATCAAGATAACAAGAGAAACAGCTTCTTTTGACCAAGAGGCATCAAACAGGTTCTCAGATTCCATTAAGAAATTCATTGAGGAAAAAGGATATCTTCCTGAGCAAGTTTTTAATGTAGATGAAAGTATCCTATATTCTAGGAAGAAAAATGCCACAAAGGACATTTATTAATAAGGAAAAGAAGTGAGCCCCGAGATTCAAGGCAGGAAGGGATAGGCTAACTCTCACTTGTGAAAATGCAGTTGGGTCTTTGATCAGGACTGCCCTTATCTATAACATTGCTAACCCCCAAGCATTAAAGTGAAAAGATTAGCACCAACTGCCAGTCTTTTGTTTGCACAATAAGAAAGCCTGGACAATGACAACCCTCTTTCTAGATTGTTTCTACAGACACTTTGTCCATGAAGTCAGAAAGTACCTTGCCAGTAAGGGACTGCCTCTAAAGTTTTTTTGATATTGGACAATGCCCCTGTCCACCCAGAACCCCATGAGTTCAACACCAAAGTCATCACAGAGCTCTGTGTGCCCCCAAACACAATGTCTCTACTTCAGCCTCTAGATCAGGGGTCATAAAGACCTGTAAGTCTCATTACGCACGGTACTCTATAGAAAGGATTGTCAACACCATAGAAAAGAGCGTTGATAGAGAGAATATCATAAAAGTCTAGAAGAATTACACTGTTGATGATGACATCATTGTTATAGAAAAAGTCACGAAAGTCATCAAGCCTGAAACAATAAATTCCTGCTGGAAAAATGTGTCCAGATGTTATGCATGACCTCACAAGATTTATGACAGAGACAATCAAGAAAATTATGAAAGATATTGTGGAGATGGCAAAAAAGGTGAGGGGTGAAGGGTTTCAAGACATGGATCGTGAAGACATTTCAGAGCTAAGTAACACCACATCAGAGGAATTAACAGAAGACGACTTGATAAAGATGAGTGTTTTTGAACTGATGCCAGGCAATGAGGAAGAGGACATAGAAGAAGCAGTGCCAGAAAACAAATTGACATCAGACAATCTGGCATAAGGGTTATGATTATTCAAGATTGCTTCTGATTTCTTTATGACATGAACTGTTGTGGGATACAGGCACGGAGACCAAAGCAAATGGTGGAAGAAGGATTGGTACAACATAGAAACTTCTTGGAGAAATGAAAAAGCGAAAACATCAGAAACTACAAGGTATTTCTATCAAGTTACACTGAGTGTGCCTGCCTCTCCCACCCCTTCTTCCACCTCCTCCACCTTTTCTGTCTCTGCCATTGTCCCTGAGACAGCGAGACCAACCCTTCTCCTTCCTCCTCCTCCTCCTCCTCAGCCTACTCAACATTAAGGCAGCAAGAAGCCAGGTGCAGTGGCTCACACCTGTAATCCTAGTACTCTGGGAGGCCAAGGTGGGAGGATTGCTTGAGCTCAGAAGTTCGAGACCAGCCTGAGCAAGAGTGGACCCCGTCTCTACCAAAAACAGAAAAAAATTAGCCGGGATTGGTGGTGCATGCCTGTAGTCCCAGCTGCTCGGGAGGCTGAGGCAGGAGGATTGCTAGAGCCCAGGAGTTTGAGGTGGCTATGAGCTAGGCTGACACTACTGCACCTGCCCAGGCAACAGAGTAAGGCTCTGTCTCAAAAAAAAAAAAAAAAAAAAGGCAGCAAAAATGAAGACCTTTATGATGATCCACTTCCACTTAATGAACAGTAAATGTATTTACTCTTATGATTTTCCTGATAACATTTTATTTTCCATCACTTACTATATTGTAAGAATACAGTACATAATTTATATAACATACAAGTATGTTTTAATTGACTGTTTATATTATCAGGAAGGCTTCCAGTCAACAATAGACTATTAATAGTTAAGTCTTTGGAGAGTCAAAAGTTAAATGCAGATTTTTGACTGCATAGGGGATCGGTGACCCTAACCCACAGGTTGTTCAAGGGTCAACTGTACTTAAAATGTATGATGTGGTTAGCCAACACAAATTTCCTACATGTTCTTGCCCAGAAATGATTCTTCATCAGGAAAATCACAAGGAAGAGTAAATTATTGGAAATGCTATAAAATTTTAAGGGAAAGAGGAAATATTTCCAGTTGAAGCACTGAAAAAACTTTATGGAGAAGATGACATTTGAGTTGAACTATGAAGGACCAGTAGACAAATGACAGTGAGATAAAGAAAAACAGCATTTTGAGGTTCAGGAAAATGCCTGAACAAATAAACCAAGGCAACATTATGGAGTTAGGAAATGTCATACTGTGCTTCAGGAATAGTGAATAGCCCTGACTTTAATGAGAATTTTTATGTGTTTTCTTTAATTTTTTCCTCTGAAAGAATAAATGAATGCACATTTAATAAGTAAGTTTATTAATGCACCATGTTATCTTCTTTATCATGGGCAATTGTCTCAAGAAGGTAAATATTTATGAAGTTACATTTTATTGTAGATAAAAGATAAAATTTGCTCTAAGTACGATTCAATGTAAGAGTTATAATGGTGATTAAAAAGGCCATTGATGGCAATGCTTGATACCATTTAATGTAATTATCAAAAAGGTTACCGAGGCAGCAAAAGACACTGAAAATCAGTAAAAGACTAGGATTGGAAATGGCTTGGAACTGATAACTATATTTCTGGGAACAGAAGAAAAAGTAAACATATCCATTCAAATCAACAGATAACAGTGTCTTTCTTCTCCAGTGAAATGTTAAAGTTGCCATATTTAATTCTCCAGTGAAGTTCATCATGCAGGTAGGCAGTTGATCATGATGAGATAGGTAGCCTGAGTTTCCAAAGGTCTATGAATGACTAATGCTAAGAAAATATCCCAACAATGTTGACATCATGTGAACTTAGGAGATTCCTGCAACACCCATTAAATGTACAGTGAATGAATGGAGAAATTAGTAAATCCAACAAAACAGCACTGAAGGAGATAGAACTGTGTGAATCAGGCTCTGAGAAAAAGGAAGAGTTAAGGTTAGCGTAAAGGTACAAGAATGCAAATAATTCAGTTCATACAATAATACCAACAATGTAACAATAAAAACCACCTACTATTCACTCGCTCTGTAAGTTTTTGTTCAACAGCTACCTTGCAACAAGAGACTCTGGCAGTAAATAAAGTTTCTGCCCTCCTGGAGAAAATTAAATATACATAAATCAATTTCAGTAGTGATAAATACTCTACAGAAAAATAAAGCAGAGTAGGATAGAGTAATAGACATGCTCATTTAGATCAGGAAATGTTTCTCTTATATTTGAATCATCTTTAATTTTACAATGCACTTCCATAGACTTGGTTATTTCCTTTAACCTTGATAGCAGAATGTATAATAATTTAGATATTATTTATATTTCTGTAGATGAGAAGTCCTACAGAAGTTAGCAGAATCACCTAACATGGATGCTTTACAACGACTATCTCATGCAGGCCTCACATGATGTTTTGGTCTATTTCTTCTCTTAAAAATTCCTACCTTAGGTTTGAAGTTATTGTCTAAGGTTAAAAGTCAGTAAATGGCAGACAGAATCAAACACAATGTGGTAACTCTGAATCCTTTTCCCATCCTACCGCATGGGAGCTTCTTCATGATGGGTCAGGATATCTTAAAAATCTACAGGCTGCCTATCCCTTCCAGGGTAGACAGGGTAGTATAAGCAAGTGGTTGAGAAGTTAAATGGAAAAGTGTTCTACGTTTTTAAATTACTTGCAATGTGATACTCAAATTATTTTCATATCTCCTTTTGTTGAAAACACTCTAGTGTTTTCACTAAAAAAAAAAAAAAAATCAGGATAGATTCAATATTTCCCCCAAGATTACACATTTTTACATTTACCCCAGCCTGGTGTCTATAATACAAATGAGAGATTTTTTTTTTTTTAACGGCTAACTTTTTGTAATATTGATGTCTCTTTTCTAATCTCCACCATGGGTTCTTTGCATCACCTCTTTCACTGATAGCTCGCCTATTCTGCCTTTCTGTGGGAAGGGATGGGCTGTAAGGGAGAGGAGAGGGTAAAAAGAAAGAAAGAAACAGAACAAAATAGTCCTAATACTCAAATAAGCTGACACTCCAAAATTACAAAATACATTAAATATACAAGATAATATGTCTAACAGAAACAACTAATAAAACATGTACAAATTCAAAGTAATTAATGCTGTAAAATGATCTTCCAAAGAGTTTAAAATAAGTACTTTTAGTACGATCAAAGAGATAAATGAAGGGATAACATCCAATAAAAACAACAGAAATTATTAAACAAAGACAGTCACATATTTAAAATTACATAGAAATAATTTAAAGCCATTGAAATAGAAAACATAGCAATTAAACTAAAAAGCAAATCTCCATAGAAAAGATAATTGCTATAATGGACAAAATCATGCTTAAATAAGCCTGTTCTATTGATTCCACTTTGCAGTTTTGAACAAAAGTGCTTCTGAAAATTGCTAAACCTACAATTCAATATAAATCTTTGTTTATTCTTCAGCACCTTCAAATTGATAAAAGACAACCTCACAGGACAGTAGGAAACATATACAGTGATGATTCAAAAAGAAAACCCAAATCATCATTAAATAGTTCAAAAATTGCCAAATCCCACTCTTCAAGAAGGAAATGCAATTTAAACTAATCATAGGGTTTCATTTCACACACATCAGATCAGAAAAATTAAAACATTCAACACGAGCAAGTATTGATGAAGATGTGACAACAAGAAGTCCCAAGCTATACTGATGAGCATAAATTGGTACATCTGATTTGGAAAGCATTTCACAACATCTAGAATAGTTAAATACCCTTCAACCTGACATTTCTGTGTCTAGATCTCTACCCTTGAAAAAGCTCACATACACAGAGATGCATAAGAGAATTTTTAGTCTTGCAACTCAGTAAACTGATGCCGACAAATCCAGGATGACTGCTAGAACTTAGAGTTCTAGTACAAAGGTACAAAGGTATTTTGATCTAATAAACAATTACTAACGACCTCCTTGTGCTGCAATGGGGCAGCCTCTTGGAGGGACAGTTTACACACTTAGTTTGACTTTTAGTGAGTGCTAAAGGATAGATATTTCTAATAAAAGGCCCTCAAACTTTAAAAAAAAAAAAAAAGAACATGGACTGGAACTTAGCAGGTACGGAATAAATAGAAGTTGAATACATTAAACAAAAAAGGAGAATTTTTAGTAGCAGCATTATTTGTAATAGCCAAAAAAAATTAAAACACACTGTTTATTAAGAGGGGAAAAGCTAAGTAAACAGTATGTGCTATATTCATTCACTGTAGTGTATATGAATTAAAAGTTAAATGAATGAAAGAAAGCATCATACATTAACATGTTTATATCTCCAAAAACTATGTTGAGATGAAATAGCAAGTCAGAAAATATTACTTGCATGATAGCTTTTGTTAAAAATTTAAAAGTATATAAAATAATATTATGTTTTTGTAGATCCATGTACATGTATGGTAAAAATATAATTACCCATGGGAATGAAGTTCAGAATCATGGATACTTCTGAAAAGGAAAAGGAATGAGTTAATATGGGGACATGATATTTTAACTGTGCCTGTAATATTATATTTCTTTAAAAAAAAAGTGGAGGGAGATAAATAGAATAATGGAGCAGAACAGAGATCCCAGAAACCAACACTAATATACAAGGGCTGTCCAGAAAGTATCCAGCCATTAATACGTTTTTCATATTACAGAAATGGATACTTTCCAGACAGCCCTCGTATGTGGTCACTTGATTCAGTACAAAGACAACACTGCAGTGCTATAGGGAAAGGGCAGTCTTTTCTATACATGGTCCTGGATATTGATGGCCATACGGAACAAAGTGAATCTTGACCCTACCTTATACTAGACATAAAAGTCAGTTCCAGATATATTATAGATCTAAATATGAAAACAAAGGCAATACAGTTTAAGAGGAAAACATAGGAGAATATATTTATGACCACAGGGTAGGCAAACATTTCTAAGTATGATACAAAAACTCTAATCTTATGGGGAAAAGAAAAACAAATTGGAGTAAGAATTTATGTGCAGAACAAAACATTACTAAGGTAGTGAAAACGCAAACCAAAGAGGATAATTGAAATGCATGTATTTATACATATTGAATACATGCATATAATGAAATGCATATATACTACAAAAACTCACGTCCAGAAAGTAAAAAGAATGCCAATAAAAACAATTTTTAAAAAGGCAGACAACCTCATTGGGGAAAAAAAAGGGAAAAGAACTTGAACAGGCAGTTCTCAGAAGAGGATATCCAAGTGGCAAATACATGGATAAAAAGGGCATACATTTATTAATCATCAGAGAAATACAAGTTAAAACCACAGACAGCACCACTTTATACACATCAAAACATCTAATTAAAAAGACACTCTAGCAAGTGTTAGAAGTTATGTGAGGAAGCAAAACTTTCATACACTGCTCATGGGAGTACAAATTAGTTCAACCTCTTTGGCAAACTCCTTAGTAGAGTCTATTGAAGCGAAACAAAACCTCCAGACACAGTAATTCCATTGCTAGGTGTATACCCAACAAAAATGCATAGACATGTTTACTTAAAGACATGTAGCAGAACGTTCATAGCTGCTTTATTCATAATAGCCAAAACCTGGCAATAACCCAAATGTGCACAAACAGTAGAATGATATACTTTGGTCCATGCATGCAGTGGCGTTCCATCAGGTAATGAGAAGAAACAAACCACTGCTATATACAACAGATGAATCTCACAAACAGGATGAAGAGCAGAAGAAGCCAGACATAAAATACCATATACTGTCCAATTCCAGTTATAGAAAGTTCAAAAAGAGACGAAACTAATCTTTTGTGCTAGAAGTCAGGCCAGTGTGTTTCAGGAAGCAGCTGGGAAGGGAGGGAGCCTGTGGAGTGAGTGGTCCTCTAGTCCAGGTAAAAGCTCTTTGGTCTGGGTGCAAATTCCATGGGTGAGTTCACTTTGTGAAAATGTTTTGAGCATATTATATATCAATAAAAAGTTTTTTAAATCTTCAAGAGAATGAAGAAAGAGATAAAATCCAAGGAAACAGAAGAAGGGATGCAGGCTGGATTCTATGAGAACTGAAAGCCCAGGGACCTTCTGCACTGGCAGGTCTCTTCATCCATGGAATCTCGTGCAGGCTCCATCCCTTGGAGCCCCCAGCAGATAGAAAGAACAGGCTTTAAGCTCATTGTGAGAACTGAAAGATGATAAGCTCCATGTGTTCTTTAAATAACACTCGATATTTTTATTTGATGCAGGCAAAATCTGTATGTTCAAAGCTCCTTTCATGTTCTGTACTGACGGAGGTCTTTCTATTGATACTGAAATACGGCCTTGGTTTTTGTCTTGCTTTCAAAGTAGATGTTTTAAACTGCTCAGACACAAAATAGAAAAATCTCCAGCTTGAGTTGCTAAAGCTCTTCTTGGAATTCACTGAAGAAGCTGATTCTTACTCTACACAGAATTCCCCACCAAAAGCTGATTCTCTGCTACTTGATTTTGTCTGTGTGTTGGTTTGTGCAAAGCACTAAACCAAAAGTTCTCGCTGCAACTCCTTTGCTCTCTTTAAAAAGGGTCCTCAAGAAATTTGCCAGATCCCTAGTTTCACTCCAAGTGCAATTTGAAAGTCACTGGCATAGATCAATCATAGTAAATGACAGATTCACATACTTATTTGCTACTTCAACAAGCATCTGCTGAATGCCTCATGTACTGGGTTATCTAGCAGGTACCTCAATGTCGTACAGTAAATGGGCTACAGCACAAACATATGAAGCCAGGGACCTTGTGCTTTTTTTGTGCAATGCTTTTCCAGTCCCATGGCCCTACCTCTCCTCCACATCGCTGATATTCAGGTTACCTTCCTAAGCTGCTTCAAACGATGCAGCACAAAGGAAAATGTTCAGGGAAAGACTTCTCATCTAGTTTCCAAGAGGATAAAGATTTGGACAAGACAGAAGCCAGATGACACAGTCAGGAATGTTGTGGTTTTTTTTTTTTTTTTTTTCCCACAATGAGGAGACGGTAAAAAAAAAAACAAAAAAAAAAGATTTCTCCACCATCCTTCACCTTGAAAACGGAGATCAGCTCCCCATCATTGGTACTACAAGGTAACCAAACAAGTGTTTGGCCCTTTCAAAGGAAAGATAAATCAGAAAGCAGTAATATTAAATGTTCACTCTCTTAAACTTTAACTTTCTCCAAACATGACAAATGTATTTTCCAGTGGACAGTCAAGTTTCAGTAAGGGATTCTCACCTATTACACTAGATAATTAGAATGCCAGGGATGCACCTGGCAGACAGACAGTGTCACCCTGGAGGACCTTTCCATCACACACAACTCTCTCTCTCTCTGTAGTACACTTGACAAGTGATCATGCCATTGTTGAACAAAATTTGTTTTACAAAAATTCCCCATTAAATTAAGCCAAAAGTTCCCTCCATGTAATTTTTGTCCTCATTCTGAATTTTGCCTTTGGGAGAGGCATATTACAAGTTTAATCCCTCATTACTTTGACAGTTCTTCAAGGATTTAAAAACCACAAGCATATTACCCATCTTAAGCCTTTTTGGTCAAAATTGGAATCTTATCACCTATGATTACATTTCATTTTCCAGCCATTACAACTTTTTTCAAAAACCAGTTAAATGATGAAACCTAATCTTTATTTTTGGATTATAAAATCAATATGTTTATCATAAAAATAATTTTAAAATCTAGACAAATATGAAGACTTTAAAAAATCATTAATTCTATTACTCAGAAAATAACCATTGCTAATATTTAGTTGTACATTTCTTTAAACTATCTTCTATGCATATATAATCTGTATATTCAAAAATGGGTCCACGTTATACATACTGTTTCAAACCTTAGAAGTTCACTTAACACATAATGAACATTTATCCATACAAAAAGCTGTACATTAGATAGACTTCCAGTTCTAGAAAAAGATAACATAGACTCGCTTTTCCCTAATCTAAATACAATACCTGGAAATTATTCAACAGACGACAATAAAAGGATTGTGAAATCTACAAAAAGAAGGCAGACTGGCTAGAGATCTCGGGACTTGAGGAATGAAGAAGTGGCGAGTTTCCTAATTATTGTCTTACCTCCTGGGTCTTTCCAACCGGGCTCTGGAAAGACCTGCAACCCAGAAGCACCAAGAGGCACAGACAAAAACAAAAAACTAACATAAGCGAGGAAAGCCTGTTCTCTTTGGCTCATGGATTGGGAAGTTCAGAAAGCCCAACTCCTGCTCCACAAGCAGCAGGTGTTCTGACCCACGTGCAGCAGAGCAGCAAATTCCAGGCCAACCCAATTCCCACTCCACAGCCAGGGCACTGGGGAGCAGCCCACTCTGCTAACAGCAGCAGCAGCAGCCATGAATCCCAGTCTTTCTGCTCTCCCTGGGCCCCGTGACATAGGAGACTCAGGCCCAATGGCTTCTGCCCTGTGCCCTCCCACAGAAGGTGGAGAAGTGACACGAGGAAACCCAGGAAAGTGCCTTCTGCCCTTGCAGATATCACCACCAGGAATTGAGAGAAACCACAGCTGCACCAGAAAACCGAAGCAGAGCAGAATAGCATCATGGACTCTGAACACTAAAGTATCATTGGAATTAAATCACATAGAAGTAGGATAGGAACCACAGTAAACCTAAACAAGGCTACTGCTTCCTAAAACGGAAGATTTAAATAGGATCAAGAACCCCCTAACATAATAGCCAAGTGTTCAGGATAAAATAAAAACCATTTGTACCAGGAACCAGGAAATGCACAATCTAAATTAGAAAAGACAATCAACTGATGGCTATTCTGGGATAAATCAGATGTTAAAATTATCTGCTAAAAATTTTAAAACACTCATTGTAAAAATGCTTCAACAGTCTATTACAAATTCTCCTAAAAAAGAAAAAATAACAAATCTCAGAAAAGAAACAGAAATGATAAAAAGGAATCAAATGGAAATTATAGAACTAAAAAAAATCAAAATTTAAAACTTGCTGGATGGACTTACTAGTCCAGTGAAGATGACAAAGGGGAGAATCAGTGGACTCGAATCAGAGAGAACAACAGAATTTATTCAGTCTGAACACAGAATGGACTGGGGAAAAAAAAAATCAACAGAGCTTCAGGGATCTGTGGGAACATTTAAAAAGATTCCAGAAGGAGAGGAGAAAGGGTGTGAAATTGAAAAGATATTAAAAAAAAAAAAGTCTGAAAAAAAATTTCCCAAAAGAGGCAAAAGATATAACTTACAGGTTTAATAAGCTAGGTAATCCCAGATAAACCTAAAGAAATTTACCAAGATACAACACAAACTTGTGAACACTAAGGGAAAAAGTAGTGAAAACAGCCAGAGAGAAAATATATATTATACACAATTTGATTCAAATGATGGCAGATTTCTCATCTGAAATCATGAAGCTCAGAGGGAAGAGGTATAACATTTTTTTTCAACTGATGAAAGAAAAGAACTGTCAACTCTGAATACTGTATCTGGCAAAACTATTCTTCAGGAATGAAAGGGAAATACAGATATGCTCAGATGAAGGAAAACTAAGAGAATTTATTGCTAGCTCACCTACCCTTAAAGAATAGCTAATAGAAGCTCTCCCTCAGAAAGATACTGATAATATAGGCAGGCCAGAACATTCATAAAGAAAAGAAGAACAGCAGGATGGATAAAAATAAAAGTAAGCATAGTAGACTATCCTTCACCTCATGAGTTTCTTTAGTCTTATTTTATATTCATATTACTTATAACAGTATGGGATGTGTGCTCAATATATGTAGAATAAATACTTAAGACAATTGTGTTAAAAAGTAGAGAGAAAAAGAGACATAAATAGAAGTAAGGTTTCTACATTTGAAATAGTAAAAACATCCATACCAACAGCCTACACTAAGTTACACATATGTATGATAATATCAAGAGCAATCACTGAAAAAACTATGCAAAGTGGTATGTTCAAAAATATTATAACTACATCAAAATAGAACTCAAAAACTTTTTTGAGTAGCCTACAGAAAGGAAAGAAAAAAGATCAGAAGAACAAGAAACAGAAAACAAACAATAAAATGACAGACTTGAATCCTAAGATATCTATAATTACTTTAAATGAGAAGATGTTCTTCCAATTTCCAAAAGAAAGAAAGTGGATTCTGAAAATAATATACTGATTAGATAGCTTCATGACGATCCTGGCCAAAAACTCTATGACAAAATAATTACATTGCAAGTCGACCTGGAAGGAAAGCAAGGAATTACATGCTATGTGGTGGCATAACCCATTTGGCGAAATTTTATGGATGGGTATCAAGTTAGTAATCATTAATAACTGTGTCTTGATTATATAAAAACATATCTCAGTAATGGACTAATTCTACAACTCACTAACTCCACAGTGCTTTACATATTTACTGAACATGTATATAGGTAAATTAGCATCTGTTTATAAATATTTATAACACATAAGCTTTTTAAATGTTTTCTTTTTTGAGCCTAATAGCAAAACTATAGGTATTATTATCCACAAACGAAATTTGAAGAAACCAAGGCTGAGGTTGACTTGACTAAGGTCATGCGGCCAGCAAACAAGAGTGCCGAGTCCCCAACTCAGGTCTTCTGAGCCCAAATGCCATCATTTTTCTACCTCATCATGTACTTCCCCAAGAGTTCCAGGGAATATGGTTACTCTCAGCATTCTTCACAGGACTCACAAGACACGAGAAATCTAGGAAGGTGGAGTTCATGATATTATAAACATTAATCTCACAGGTGTGAGTAAGCCACAGTGAGAGAATAAAATCTTCTAATTTGGGGGAAGGATTTTCTTAATATTCTAAGTTCAACGAAAGAGCTTTCACTAGCTCTGAAAACAGGACATTTGAATATTTACTATACCTTTATTGTGCATTTACTGCATGTATAGAACTATGCAAGACATCTGTGGAACAATAGAGCTGGGCAATATGAGCACATGCATAGTTCTCTGTAATAATATCAGTCAGGAAACAGGGAGATAGAGCCACTGGGAGCTCTATGGGATAAGGGATTTATTAGAGGACTCAGACCTAAGCAACTGTGGGAGCTGCAGAGGGAAACAGTCTGCAAGCAAGGGTTGGTATATCAGAGGAAAAGTCACTAACCAGGCTGCCTGAAGCCTTGGTGGGGTGGACAAGTCGGAACAGGAAGGGTGTACATGAGCCAGTGAAGGCTTATAAAGAAGGCTTAGGGAAGCTGCTGCCTCTGAGCACGCATGACCCTGCAATCGACCACTAAGCATCTGGTGGTGAACCTGGGGTCACTCTCGGTCAGCAGGCTTGGCAGTCAGGAAGGAAGCCAGCTTCACACCAGCGGAGAGCAAGGATGAGCTGAACCTGCAGATCTCAGCATCGGTCTGGTCACCACATTTCACCAGGTAAAGATATTCAGAGAATAATAGCAGCTGCTCTCCTCCCACCTCCCAAATCCATTATAAATCCCTCTTTTGTCCCATTCTAACTTGGAACAAAACAGGGAAGGAGATTCTCGGAAACACAGGTCCCATCCCAGTGTGACTATGTTGACAATAAAATCCAGTACAACCAGTCGGGCTGCAGGTGCGCTAGGAGCAGCAGTGCCAATATCACACAATAGCGGGAGGAAACAGGGGGAGAGGCAGGGGCTCGGGAGCCAAGCCTGGGGGAAGCTCTCAGCCTCCGGCAGGTCTTGCCTCTCCTCTTTATTAAAGCAAGCTGCTCCAGTGGGAATGATGCTGGCTTTCAGGCAAATAGATGAAGAGGTTGAATCTTTCTCAGCATGTGATCTTGGGCAAGGTACTTAACTTCTGTGAGACACAATTGCCTCAGATGCAAATGGAGAATGATAAAACATATCTCAAAGAATCATGAAAATGAGAAATTATAAGCCAAAGCTCCTTACATACAACAGATCCTCAACAATGTGACCCACCTTCTCTGCCACTTTGCCCGCCTCGTCCAACTCTTCCTGGTCTTCCGAGGTCGATACTCAATCTCTGGCCACGTGTCATCCCTCTTCTCCACCGATGACCTGCTAAATACATAGAATCTTACTAAATTCCCTAATAAAATAAGTCTTAAATACATCATGCCCTCTGAATTTACTTTTAAATAATGGATATCATGTTTTTAAAGCATTCCAACATTTCCTTTCTAAAGTAGTATCTAAACGTATTAGGCCCTGAGAGGGTGTCAAGATCTGCAGAATACATACGAGTATAAAATGTAAGGACGTGAATGTTCCATTCCAGGTGTCTTTGCGGAGCAACGATTTGCCCATTTCTTTTTACACGTCCCTTTGTTCATCACTGAGGTTTGCATTTTTACACTGAGTCTTTGGGAGCTCTTCTCCACCTGGTCCTGAACTATTCAAGATGTCTGGCAAAAAGATTTCCAAGTATAGGTGTGTTTAATTAGGATCAGATGGGTCGTCCTCTTTATTCGCCCCTTTTCCCATCTGTTTAGTTCCTTCCTTGTCATTTATCATGCCAAGTAATTGATTCCAGATTGAAGCAGTTTTCTCTTGCATCTCCCTCACCATAAGCAGAAACTGAGAAACTAGCTCACACCGGTTTCATTTTTTTTCTCTCTCTATTCCATTTTATATTATGACCACTGCACTCCTTTGGGATAAATCAACTGTAATCATAAATGGGATTTTTTTTTAAATGGGAATAGGGAACTTGGGACTGGGTAGGGTACATGATGGGAAATATTAGCACATACAGAGCAGACCGGTTGGAGAATATCGCCTAGGCCCACACAGCCAAGTTGAAGAGAACTGATGAAGGGATTCCAACTGGCCAGATTTCTCCTGGAATCCATAAAAATTCAAAATGACATTTTATGCATGAACAGAGTAATCCATAAGTCAGAGCAAAAGATGGATTTGGAAGTGCCTTTTTAGGTGTGTGCAGCTGCAGAGTTGACTCTCTCAGAACCACTGTTCATCGCGGGTTTGTTGTGACGTAAGAAATAAGATGTATGAAGCACTTGGAAAAAGAGGATAAGACTGGAGACTTCCCAAAGCCTTTATGCCATGTTTCTCCACATTAAAAATCAAGCTCGTATATGCTACCAATGTAAGAGGTTTCAGAGAATCACATAAAGCAATGAATGTACGAATATTTTACAATAATAAATCACTATATAACTCAGGCATTTTTATTACACAAGATGGTTTAAATTATTTACTCATTATTTAAATTATTATTCAATCACTAGTATTTACTAGATTTGGAAAACAAATCTATTAACAAAAATGTCTAAAAGTCATGTTTAAAGGTGACCTTCTTGCATCTACCCATTATTACACTAAAGTCTAGTTGAATAAATCCAGTTCTTTCTCTCTAAGGTAGTACAATCTAAACAAAATCCCGTAGTGTAGACAAACATACAGTTAGTAGTATAAGTAGCTGTGGTTACTTAAATAGCGAAGTATTTGCAGATTTGTTTCCATCTTAACACTATATTCCAAACTAAAGAACTTGCTAGAGACCTGCCTTCCTCTACACCCTCTGACCCCTGCCAATGCCTCACTCAAATTTTAGATGAGGAAATGTCATAAAAATGGGCTGATGATGAACAACTTGGCTTCTGGGCCCTGCCACATTATGCTGACTTTTTTTAAAAGCACCTGTAACTCATGTATCTAAGAACTGGATGAAGATTAGCAAAAAAGAACCAAATTTAGGTTTCCAGTGATGTTTTATTGGCCAAAATCAGCCAATAAATGATTTCTCATGATTGCTTCTGCTATGGTCCTGCACTTTTTATGTTTCATTTGCAAATTATGTCAACAGATGTACATGTGTCAGATTGCCTCCAAACTGTTGGCCAATTTCCCATTTCCTGCTTTTTGCCTTACTCTAAATTGGGTATGGCTGGCCTCCTCATTGAAGGGCAGTGATTTTTAGAAGCCTATCAAAAGTCTTTGCTGATTAACAAGAAGGGCTCCATGTATGGACAGAGTCCAATAGTTGAATTGGAAAATTAAGCATTTCTTGCTCCACACTGTCCACCAGTGTTGTCTTTTAAGAATTATATCATGACACCCTTTGCCTTAGTATTCTTTGCTAGTTCTAAGAAAGGGTTCAAGGAATTCGGCACAGCATGCAAAGCCTTTTTTGACTTGGCTCTTCTCATGCTACCTACCCTATGTTTCACTATTCTCTCGTGTACACCCTAAGCTGTAGCCCTATTAAATTTGTTGCTATTACTCAAATCCTCATCTCTTTACTTATGGCTGGAACATTTTCCTTCCACTTCATCACTTGGAAAATATCTATTCAATTTTTAAGACTCTGGTTTAGATAGCAGGCCCTGGCCCTCACAGGGGTTGAAATAAGTCACCCCACATTTAGCACTGTCTTCTCTCATAACTCTATTTACACTTTATAGTTGTCTGTGGTTGTTTCCCTTTTACCTCACTAGATTGGGAGCCCCCAAAGACCAAGACCTTCATTATTCATTCTGGTATTGCTAAAGTTTACCCTATGCTTGGCACATAGTACATATTTATTAAAGGACTGAATTAATGGCTAGAAGGATGGATAAATGGATGCCAGCAAATGTACAATATCTATTTCCAAACCAGTCTCTACCTGCCTCTGATAGTAAAGTGACCATTATCTTATGATGTACTATGTACAATGTGACTAAAATCCTTCCATTGCCACCCCTCCCTCACTTTCCCCCCACCTTAGGGATGTCTTGTTGGAAACCTTAGTTAAAAGGTATAAAAATTTGAGACCCCCAAAATAAAAATCTAAATAAAATCAAAGCAGTAATCTCCTTGATAGTAAAAATGTTATGTCTGTGGTTGTATTTTCATAAGAACAAATAACCACTATTGATGGCCTAAAATTCAAAATACGTTGTATATAGTTTTAAATATTGTTTTAATTGCTACTTCTGCTCCTTTGTGCTTATGTGATGAAGATATAAAATGATTTCCATTGTTACTGAGCATCTTCCTTGAGAAAGAAAGCCAGGCAGCTTAGAATGTTTCTACTCATCCTTTCTCTTAGGCAGAAAAACTTAATCCATAGGAAAATATATTCAGCAGCTATCATCAATGTATAAGCCATGTTAAATTTTAGAGGAAATCAAATATTCCCTCATTATCCAGAGGATGACCTTATTGGAGTTAATATTTTAGCATAGCTAGACCAATGTAAATCTTTATATTAAAAAAAATGGAGTCAAAGACTATTAAGGCTGGAAGATACTTAAACATTTTAGTATACTGCTTTAATATGGTGCCTGAATTAACATTTCATGCCTTACAAGTTATTTAGCATCTCTGGACCTTTGTGTCCTCCTCTAAAGAATTAGAAATAATAGTAACTGGTTCATGAATGATTTAAAGATTGAATGATATAATTTATATATAAATGTAGAGTATCTTGGTCATTTAGCAAGCATTTACTAAATTTTAGTAGTTAAAAAAGGGGGGATACACCTTCATAATATAGGCAAGGTGTCTGGGGTCATGGGAAATGGTGTGAATTACTCAAGTTCATGATGCAATTCATTTTAAATTGCCCATTGTTATCTTTAAGATTAACTGTGCTTGTTTGTGAGCCTACAGACTTTAAAAGCAAAACAAACAACAGTAGCAATAACAAAAAAGTATGCTGGTAATATTAAAACTGAAGATTGAATGAATGTCTGACTGAAAGTCAATTGTGGGCTCTATTAGAATTGGCCGGGCGGCAAAGCCCTATCAAACATAAAGAAAACATCAAACAGAAAAAGCATTATTAGAAATTGCTTTCCAAATGCTCACTTTGCCCGCACTTTGTAACAGTTCTATCCAGTTAAAGAAGAAAAGAAAAAAAAAAAGGCAAATCTGAAATTTCAGAGTACAGGTTTGTAAATACAAGTTTGTAAAAACCTTAAATGGGGTTATTGTTGGGTTCTGATATCCTGCTTTCCTCTGACCTTGGTTCAGCCAGTAATACCCCCTCTGGCTTCTTCACAAGTACATACTTATTGCAAGAATCCCTACTTCTCAGTCCAGAGTCCTCACAGGTCAGCAAATGTGGAGCCTTAATGGTTTTCTTATAAGCTTTCCCACACTCTTTGCCTTGGCTCAAACCTCAGTATAGTATCATTTATCATAAGTTAACTATTTGACCTTCAAATTTAAAGCAGTACCTGGCAATGCAGCCCAACTACAATGGCAAGGGGAGCTGAGTCTTGCTTTTCTCTTAAAAAGGCTCATTTTCATTGGTGCTTAAATTTCTTTCTAAGCGAAGACAGAAATTGGTTTTAATTTTATTGGCATTAAATGTCTTCTCCAGGACAATGAATACATTGGCTAAATTACCCTAGTTATATTCTATTCACTTAATATTTCTACATTTTAAAAAAGCAGCTTGCCCATTTTCCAAATGCCTAATCAGGAAAACTCCAGATAAAGGGATCTGATACCAGAATTAACACAACCTTAATAAGGTGTTCTCCTGGAGAGGGCTGAGGAATGAATGAGGTGGCCTGATAAAGCAGGAGCAGGGTCTGCATCGCATCAGCTCATCACAGGAAGGGGTGCAGCAACCCTGCAGGGGGACCCAGGCCACCCTAGCTGAGGATGGCGCCAGAGATGATAGCCCAAGCCCCAGGAAGAAACAAGAGTGACTTTTTACTAAACAACATATACTGCTTTGACAGAGCACCCAAAGCCCAGGGCTGGAGATTCTGATTGGGTGTAAATGTCCCAAATAGTAGGAATGGTAGTAACTTCAAGAGCCTTTGTTCTGGCAGCTCAAAGTAGCGAGGACATTTGCTGAACAACCCCTCCCACACACTGCCTTATTCCTTCCTGTGAGTATCTTGATTGGCCGAGAAGGGCTCTGAAAGAACAGAAACAGTCATGGTAATTGTTTCCTTGGTGAGCTGTTGTGGAAATCCAATCAGATAGTGTTATGTTCAGTATCTATCAGAGTACCTGACCCAAAGTGACCACTTGACTGTTGGTTCTCTTCTCTGCAAAATAGCATTGTACATCTTCTCTTATTTTAACATCAGATAAAGTCCAATCAGTAAAATTGCTGGGAGGTTCCTAAGAATAAAATTGATACATGACAAACTCTAAAAACCATGCTGCATTTTAGACATTTTATTTTAACTCTGACCACACCTGCTTTCAAAGAAATAGCTTTTATATATCCACCTTCAGTGGTACTGACCATGCATGACCTAGACGTCAGTATCATTTTCTCCCTTCCCGTCACATTGCTAAATTTCCCAGGACATACACATACCCAGAATAAATTAAGCTAAAACATAGAAGTCACAATTAAACTGAATTAAGATAAAAGGAAATGTGATAATGTCAACCTAATTTGCATACTGCTCTGTATGGCACTCAGACGAATGGGAGGACAATGGATGTAACAGGAAGATTATACCAAGGATTAAATTTCAGGTGGATCATTTGATATTCTGTCTGTGCCATGAGCAAGTCATGTTGTATTAGATCAAATTCTGATTTCATTTCATTGCCAAGTATCCCATCGTTGCATCCTCACCTTTTGCCTCTTCATTACAGGGATGTAATCGCAGGATGAACCCCCGAGAGTGTGTTGCTTAACAGCCCATGTGTGCATATTTCACAACCTGCCATTGTTACAAGACACTGGTTAACAAGCAGATAATGGGATATGCAAATCGCAGGCAGCTGATGAGGAAGGGAAAGCCTGCCTTCTCACCTTCACATCAATACTAGTCAACTTCTTTGTGATCCCTGAAGCATCTTGGTCTGGGTGATTTACAGAATGTTCTGTCCAGGCAGGAATAAATGCCCCTTTGCCTTGAGAAATATAGGTAATGAAATAGTTTTCTTACAATTTACAGGATTTGGAGTGTGGGCAACTCAGAAAGTTCTTTGGACAGGAAAATATTTTTTAAATGGGCACACTAAGCTGTAAAATAAAACAAGCCCCACATTATAAAATGTTTTCAGCTAGCCCCAGAAGAACTTATAAAATACGATGCCAGAGCCTGAACCACCTCAGAGATGTACACAAAAGGTCAGATTGATACTGAAACTCACCAGAGAAGGAAACTATGGTGATTCAGCCCTGGTACCAAAGAAAATAAAAAGGTGATTTAGAGATTATTTTTAAAACTCAGGAGTTCCTTGAGTTCCTGTATTAGTCTTCTCTGGGGCAATGGTCCATTGGACATGGCACTATAATGAAACAGTCTACCAACTCACCATTCAGGAGCAGAGGAGAGAGCACAGAGTTTGCAGAAAAAAGTTTGATATCTTTGACATGATAGTGTGTCTCTGATCCTCCGTTTCCTTATTTACAGAGGAGACAGTAAGGGCATGGCCTTCTCATAGCATTACTGGTAACATTCAAAATTTGGAATGACTATGGAAACTGGGTGCTGACCAGCTTCGCTCTGCCCTGAGAGATCTTTCTAGATAGATTTCACATTCACTGGGCCCCGTACCCTGTGGCTTTAGGTGTTTGGCAATGGGGAACACAAACAGGAAAGCAGAAGGAAGGAGTGTGGTTTGGGACTATATTCCTTTGGCTCCCACCTGACAAGGTCACCCCAGGCTAGCCATGTCCTTTGTCCCAAGGTAGTGGCACCTACCAGGTCAAGTCTACCTACCCTCTGTTTCTGGGTTCCAGTAACTTTTTCCTTCCCTGACCCCTTTCTATCTAGGGTGGTCATAGTGTCCCCCACCTTATTACTAGCCCAAAGTCCTGACTTACTCTTTGTGGTTTTGCTATGGCCTGCTCACACCATCTTAAGAGGCCTTTTATTGAACACCACTTGAATGTACCGTCTGAATAATGCACACTCTAAAAATATTTTATTGGCTAATACATGTAACGGTTCTCATTTAGAATAATGCAAAGAATTCCAAAGCTGACTATCCAATTCCTCATTTATAATTCCTTTGTTACAATTAAATAAAATTTAAAAATACAAACAAAAATAATCCTGCAGTTCAGTAACAATTTGTACATAGGAAAACAATCAGATGAATCATTTCTACTTTCCTCTGGGTAATGGGTTAGCTGTTTGGATGCTAAACCTGTATTACTAAGCAAATAAAACACGCATCTATAGTTTATCTGTTATAAAATATTGTCATAAACTATCCCTACACGAGTCAGGAGAGGACCTCCATTGTTGTGCAGAACTTTCAGGTGAAGACACTGCAACTTCCTGTCTCTGGCATGTAAATGCCATCCTGTCCACAGGTGTAACAGATCTTTGGGCCAAATGTGGCCACCATTACAACTGGGTCAGGTCCTCTGCTTAAACACTGGCCCTCTCCAGCCCCACTGGAAAGCTATGATGAGCCTGTGTCTGGATCCATTTCCCCAGGGTCTACACTGGCATAGTAGGTGGGCTTCTGGCTGGGCCTTGTTCCTCTTTCTACCTTGCTCTGGCTGCAGCAGCCTCTTGCCTAAATTTAAAGTTACCACACACAGGAAATTCTCCCAACTGGCCCGAGAGCTCTGAGGCCACCAGAGATGGAAATAAAAAATAATAAAACCCAGTCATTATACCTGCATCATAGATAAGATGCAGCACTTTTTTAGTAGTTACTGACAGGGTAATTTAGTACTTGACTCTCACATAGAGATATCTTAAGAATGGAAACACCACCATTATATGGATAAAAACAGAACATCTCAAATGAGGCAACGATAGAATGTGCCCTGCATTTGGAGTCAGGACTCCTGAGTTTGAGGCTCCAGTTCTGTCTGATTACCTGTGTTACTTTAGGCCAACTGTGTGTCTTTTGGAGCCTATTGTTTTTCAAGGGCAATTTAGACATACCAACACCCTTCCCAACAGATTCTCCCAATGGGGGAGTTGTAATTATTAACAAATGTGATAATAGTGAATAATATTCTGCAAAATAAAATGTGCAACATTGTTGTTATGAATGAAACGCGAAGACAAGCATGTACTAATGTGTCCAGACTGGAGGAGTCCTCAGGGGCTCACAGTCAAAATGTTCCCGGAAGGTGGCAACAAGCATTAAGTGTTTTCGGCATTGAACACTTGGCGGAGGATTAGGGAAGAGCACTCGAAGGAACCTCTTGTTGAGGCAGTGGGAACCACCAGGAAGGAAGAATGCAGTTGAAGAATTTAGACAAAAAGGAGCCAAAAGAACTGCTTTAAAACTTTCCTTATGGTGGCCCTCTCTATCTGCAGGGTGACCACACTTCCCAGTTTGCCTGGGCCTGAGGGGTTTTCCAGGACTTGGAACTTTCAGTACTAAAACCAGGAAAATTCCAGGCAACTAAGATGAGTTGGTCACCCCATTATACCCACCCAGCTCTGTTGGTCAAATCCCTGTACCTTCGAGTCTCAGGGTATGGTAGTATTTCTCCACTGAGCCACACTGTATTTTCTCTCTTTTTAAAGCTCTGTTTGATCCTGTTGACTAGTCTAATGCTTCCACCAAGCATGCAGAAGGAAAAGAGGCACCAAAGTGACCTCTGTTTCTTGGAAGTGTAGTCTGTTGGAACCTGTAGAAATATTTTATTTTTATTTAACTTTTCTCCCTCCTTTCCTCCCTCTGGTTTATTTCTAAACAAAAGCAACAGAACGAGGCAGCCCACCTCTAAATGAGAATTTCACCATTTCATTCCACATGCTCCCAACAGAGACAGCTTTTTATTAACAGGAGAAAACAAGCTTTTTCCTGATTCTACAAGCATTATGCAAAATGGGTTCTCTCCGAATAGCTGCTGTGACCTGGATCTGCGGGGTGATGTTAACTATGTAAATAATTACTTTCACCTGAAGGAGAGTTTGATAGGGTGCATAAAATTACTTCAGATAGACTTTTGATTCATGAAGTCACAGCCGTCTCCTTAAGCCAGCTGGAGGCACCGGGGGCCCCTCTCCAGTGCCAACCATGCAGCAGCCGCAGCAGCAGCAGCAGCAGCAGGAAGACAGCAAAGAGCGAAACTGCAACAATTATCTTCCATTTTTGTTCAAATTTAATTTAACTCCATTTGCCTTCATCAGCTTCTTGGCACATATGCCCAGGCTACTAGGCCTGCATGTTGGAGATGAACAAGCCGTGGTTCTCCACCCCTGGGAGATCAGCGTTTGTGGAGGAGGGAGAGAGACCCCCCGCATGCACACACATTTACCCAGTTAAGGCAGGCAGTGGTGAGGGCTACAGAATTTTGCCGCTAGAGTGTGGTCCCCTGAGGCAACATCAGCATCATCTGGATGCTCGTCAGACATGAAGAATCTCCGGCCCTCCACGGATCTAGGGAGTCAGAATCTGCATTGTAACAAGCTCCCCAGGTGATCCCTGTGCACTGTGAAGTCCGGGGAGCACAAAGAGCAGGAAGACAGTGTGCTTGGGCTGGGCAGGAGAAATAAATGCCTGCAGGGAGGAGCCCCCCTGAAGGATGAATGACAATGACAGAGAAAGCTCAAAGGCAGTGACATGACTGTAGGGGAGTACCAGGCCGGTACAGAGAGCAGGGAATGGTCCCTGCAACCGGAGTGTTGAGGTTGACACTGAGATGAGCATGGGACAGGATCATCAAAGGGCTCAGATGTCAAGCTGGCAATCTGCACTTAGTCTAAAGAAATGAAAAAAACAAAATCAATGATGGATTTAAAAAAGAAATGCTATGATCAGGACTATCCTTTAAAAATACAACCCCAGCCACTATGTGGAGGAAGGGAAGAGGGAAATGAGGGGAGAAATGAGAAGCAACAAGATAAGTGTTTTGAAATAGCATCATATACTACTCCCCGACCCCAGGAGTCCATAAATAGTGCAGATTCTTAGGGCCTCCCCCGAACCACCTGCCAAATGATGCTGCTGTCCACTAATGTCTAAGAACAACTGCCGAGAAAATGACTCATGGCAAGGCCAGCATGTTGGCTCCTTTGAGAACAAAAATTATCATTTCTTTCCCTTGCGGCAATTTTGACTTGGGATTTTAGTGGGTTGAATTGTACCCTCCCCACCCTACCCCCCACAAAAAAAAGATAAATCCAGGTCCTAAGCCCTGCAACCTGTGTATGTGACTTTACTTGCAAAGAGAGTCTTTGCAAATGTAATTATCGTGGATTATATGTTGGACACTGAATCCAATGACGTGTCTTTATAAAAGACAGAAAAGAAGACAGACACAGAGGGAGAAAAGGAGAAAGACGTGCAAGGATGAAGCCAGTGCTGAGCTTCCACAGCCACAATCCAAGGAACCCCCGGAGCCCCCAGAAGCTGGAAGGGGCAGGGAAGCATTCTCCCCTAGAGCTTTCAAAGGGAGCCTGGCCCTGCCGACATCTCAATTTTTAATTTCTGCTTCTGCCCTCCAGAACTGCAAGAGAATAAGTTTCTGTTAGAAGCCACTTCATTTGTGTTAATTTGTTACAGTAGCTTTATGAAGCTAATGCGGGGAATGACTAGGGCTTTTGGATTTACATATGCAAATGGTACTTAAAAATTAGCCCTGTCCAAACATAAAATCAAAATTATGATGATAATAGTGAATGACAATTCAAATTATAATAATGGTGTCCACATATGGGCATAGCATATTTCTGGATCCACAGTTGGCCATCTCTGTCCCGAGTTATTTTTTCATGGTTATGATTGCACAGAACTGTCCATGTTTTCTTTCTTTGTTCCTCCTCTCCTAATGACCCATTACTAATGACTAATGACACATTATTAATCCGTGTTTCCCAACTGGTAGGCAGAATAATGCACCTCTCCTATATATCCACATCCTAATCCCTAGAACCTGTGAATATGTTACCTTATATGGCAAAGGGATGTTGCCAATGTAAGATTTTGATATGGGGGAAATTATCCTGGATTACCCAGGTAAAACCAAGAAAGGAGATGTATTACGTCATTAAGTATAAAACATCCAATTTCGAATCAAAAGTGTAGTTTATTATATTTCAAACAAGAAGCAATACAATTAATCAAAGTATGCCCTAAACTATCAACACAGTTTTGCCATCTTAATGGTAGCTTGTTTATGCCAGCAGTGAAGAAGTCTGGAGAGTGAGTGATGATAAAATTGTGAAAGGCATTTTCCACAGCTTGTTTAGCTGTGGTGAATACGGTAGATGACAGAGAGTTTCCAAGTCCAGCTTCTACAGTTTGAGCAGCATTGTTTGTAGGACATGTGGTCGAATGCTGTCTTGCAAGAGGATTGACCTGTCTCTATTGACTAATCTGAGCTGCTTAATCGCAAGCATCCTCATCATTTTGTCCAACTGGTTGCAGTAGACATTTGCTGTAATCCATTGACCAGGTTTCATGAAGTTGTATTGGATAATACCAGCGCTGGACCACCAAACAGACACCATTAGCTTTTTTGGAATGAATATTCAGTTTTGGATGGTGTTTCTGCACTTCATCTTTATTCAACCATTGTGCCGAGCCCTTGCAATTGTCAAAAAGAATCCATTTTTCATTACACGTAACAATACACTGCAGAAATAGTTCGCCTTTACGTCATGACAGCAAAGAAAGGCAAGCTTCAAGACAATTTCTCTTCTGATGTTCGTTTAATTAATGCAGAATCCATCTATCTGGTTTCTTTACCTTGCCAATTTGTTTCAAATGGTTCAGTATTGTTGGAATAGTAATGTCAAAGCTTGCTGCTAATTCATGCATAGGTTGAAATGGATTCACTTCCACTGCAGCTTTCAGCTCATCATTATCCACCTTGGCCTCAGGTCACTCACCTGGCTCATTTTCAAGATTAAAATCATCAGAATGGAACTTCTGGAACCACCAATATACTATGCATGCATTAGCCACTTCCCTCTCAAAACACTTTGCTGATATTTTGAGCTACCTGCACAGCATTGGTTCCACTACAGAACTCATATTCAAAAATAACAGGAATTTTTGACTTATCCATGGTTTCACAAAAATTCCTCTAAAAAAAATTTGAAAGATAATCACAATCCAAAACATGCATTTGAAAGACTGAGGATGTACCTTCACAATAAACATAAATCAAGAGTGTGAAAGTGAAATGTCAGAGATGTCAACTGTCAAACTTAGTATTAAGGAAATTGGACATTTCATACTTAATATACTAATACAGGGGAAACAGAGATGAGAGTGATGTGGGGCCATGTGCCAAGGATGGTGGCAACTTCTAGAAGTTGGAAAGGGCCAGGACATGAATGCTCCCCTAGAGCCTCCAGAGGGACCACAGTTCTGCCGACTCATTTTAGACTTCTGACCTGTAGAACTGTAAGATAATAAATGTGTGTTGCTTAAAGCCACTAAGTTTGTTGTAATTTATTACAGCAGCAATAAGAAATAAATACACCTTTTTTTTCATTATGGCCTCCTTAAGGAAACTTTTTAGGCATTTTCCTAACCACCCCTCTTCCAGCATGAAATATTAATATCAAAGATAGAATGTATATCTATTACAATTGTAAGAACCAATTTCACTCCCTTGGGGGCGCTATCACCCACGTGGAGAAAGCATGATCTAAGTCACCCCTATCCACCCTTCCTGGCCCAGCTCCTCTTTTATCTCTGCCATGAGGTTTCCTTAAATAAGCTAAGCAATTTTGTATTATAGAAGCATTTTAATGATCAACTCTCTTGTTGCTCATTGTGTGCCTCTCACAAATCATATGATTTATGCTTGAATGTCTCCTTTATCAGTCGATCCCTTTCCAAAGATGACATATACAATGGCTAAGCTCTGCTAGAAATGTTTTCCATAGGTTGAGCTGAAACCTGTCTTCCTGCAGCTTCTACCCACTGGTCTTAACCCTATCCTTTGGAAGAATCACATAAAACGCAGCCAATCCCTTTTCTTCCCAATAACCCTTTGTTGAGAGTTCTCCTCCCCAGTCATTTTTTTCTTTTACAGAATGAGTATCACAAATTCCTTAAACAAATCCTTATATGATGTAGTTATGAGCTTCTTTACTATGCTGATGATGCTATGAATGCACTGCATTTCACTGGGTCCCTCCTAAGGCTTGACACTCAAAACTGCACTGAGTTGTCTCAGCACAGGTTGATCAGAACAGAGAAGAGCGGGATCTTACCTCCTTTTTCTACTTGGTGTATTCCGATAGATGCAGTTTTGGTAATCATATTTTGTCAGCCACATTACACTGACTCTCACTAAGTTTACTGTGAACTAAAATACTCAACATGTTTTGATGCTGTTAGATTTGGGGGGACATTTCAGGACCACATGCTTATTCTTATTTGTTTCTATTGCATTAGTCTCTCTAGTCTCTCGCTGTTTATTTAGAACCAGATTTTGGCATACAAGGTAAGGACAGTGCCCTCCCAGATTTTAAACACGTACAAATATGAATATGCTCTTATATTCTACCACATCATTAATATAATAAATATTGAACTATCAGAATAGGGCTAAGCCAAATCCCTGATGTACACTGCTAGAATCCTCTCTTTAGGCAATCAATTAACTGTCTTAACTGGGTACAGCCAACAGCCATCTAATAAAACATACAACTCATTGATCTTTTACGTCTTTCTTCATCTAGTTTACAAGGCTGTAATAAGACACTGTGCCTTGTTGATATCTCCCTGGGCTACCTCATTTTCCTATTCTTTAGCAGAGTAACTTTTAAAGAGACTGGATCAGACTAGTCTGACATGATCTATTTCCAGCATACCCAGTCTGTCTTCTTATCACCATTTCCTCTTCTCTGTGCTCACAACTAGGAGGTGGTATCCATTTCAGAATATCTTATCCCTGTGACTGGGCAGAAACATCCTCAGGGGTATAGGCAAGGAGTTAGGCTAGGAGAGAGCTCCCTGGGCTCCCTATGTGACCTCTCCCTCTTCCTCGTATTTCCCTGGGGGAAGCCCTTCCTGCTCTAAGTCTGAAGATCAGCAGAGCAGATGCTCCAGCCAAAGGAACATCTGGGGCAGCTCTGGAGCCTGAATGGAGTGGGGACCAATGCCAAGGAGTGAAGGCAGTCTAGACAGCCCTTGAAACTTCTCTCCATATTTTTCAGTTCATGTCTAAGAAATCACAACTTCATAAGAGCAGTACCTAGGATAGAGATACTGGGAGTTTTTCTGGGGAGGCAGAGGATGCTACTGAAAAGGGAAGGGGTGGAAGAGACAGATGGTAGTAGATTCCAGAATGCAAAGAGGGAGGCTCTAGGGCCTCACCTACAACTTCCAACTCTCCAACCCTTGAGCTCCCTGACCAGCACCCAGGCTTTCAGCCCTCTCCCAAGGTAGACATTACAGCAAAGAAACCTCCAGACAATATAAATGACCTCTCAGGGAAAAATTATAAGACACAAAGAGCCAAGAGTTATAAGAAAAAGACAACAAAAAGAGCAATGAGACACAGCAGAAGCAGGGTAAATGATATAGAAAAAGTAGTTACTCAAAATAAGCTTAATAAATAGGTTTGCAGTATTAAAGGATGATTCTTACAAATATGAAGCAGGAACAAGCATTACGATGAATCAACCAAAGGCATTTGCTATTAAAAGATATAATTGTTGAAATCAAGAACTCAGAGGATGATTTCAATAACAGAGTAGGATGAGGAAAGAACTACAGAGCTAGGATATTTTCAGAAACTCCCCAAAAGACAATGGATGAAATTAAGGGAGGGAAGAAAGAGAAAATTTAAGAGTACTGGATGATGAAGTAAAAATTTTAATATCCAACTAAGTGCAATTCCGGGGTAAAAAGAAAAGGTAAAATGAGTGTGGGCTATACTTGAATAAATTATGATTGAGAAAGTCCCAGAGCTAAAAAAGATTTAAGACCTTACATTGAAAGGACACAAAGAAAGTACAACAGTATCCATGAGAAAACATATCTTCTGACCAGGGTGGGGAACCTGTGGCCTTCTGGATCCTTGAATGCAGCCTTTTGACTGAATCCAAATTTTACAGAATAAATCCTTTTATTAAAAGGGGTGAAGCACAGAAAGTTGAAACTTTTCTTGCCACTTTTGGTGCTTAAAAAAGAACAATCTTGAAATCAGAAGGCAGCAGGTTCCCCACCCTTGCCTGGTGGAGGAATCTACTTTCCAAGGACTCTGCACCTGCCAACCGAACAAAATCAGGTTTCTGTCAACAAGCCAGCACTTTAAAGTATGATGAAAGTGATATTTGCACTGGGTGCGGTGGCTCACACCTGTAATCCTAGCACTCTGGGAGGCTAAGGCAGGAGGATTGCCTGAGGTCAGGAGTTCGAGACCAGCCTGAGCAAGAGCAAGACCCCATCTCTACTAAAAATAGAAAAAAAAAATTGGCCAATCAACCAAAAATAGAAACAAAAAATTAGTCGGCTCATGCCTGTAGTACCAGCTACTCGGGAGGCTGAGGCAGGAAAATCACTTGAGCCTAGGAGTTCGAGGTTGCTGTGAGCTAGGCTGACCCCACGGCACTCACTCTAGCCAGGGCAACAGAGTGAGACTCTGTCTCAAAAAAAGAAAAAAAAAAGTGATATTTGGCTATAGATCAGTAAGTAATGTCTGCCATAGGTATTAATTGTAAACAAAAAAACACAGGATAATTAAGTATTTGAATTGTCCAACTTTTTTTATTTTCATAGCAATTGTGAACTAAATCTTCATATGATATCAACACAACGGAGATGAGGAGGAGGCAGAGGAAGAGAAAGAAAATATGATAATATGCATATTTTTGTCAGTAGAAAGTTTCAAATACTAATTAGCTTTAGATAGTATACTAGTTTTCTATTCTGCCTAATGAATTGTCACAAATTTAGTGGCTAAAAGAGCATTCATGTGTTACTCACAGCTCTGAAGGTCAGAAGCCTAGGCAGAGCTCAGCCAAGTCCTCTGCTCAGGGTCTTACGAGGCTGAAATCAAGGTGCTGGCCAAGCTGCAGTCTTGGCTGGAGGCTTGACTCTGAGAAGATCTGTCTTCAAGCTCCCTTGGGTTGTTGATACAATCAATGTCCCTGCAGCTGTAAAATTCGCGGAAACTTGCTTTTTCAAAGCCAGCAATGGATAGAGAATCTCTGCTGCTTCTAGACTCTGACAACTAGATATTCTTTGAAAGGACTCAGCTGATTGGGTCTGGCCCACCCAGTGTCAACTCAAAGCCAAGTGATAAAGGACCTTGATATAGCTGTAAAATCCCTTACAAGATCATAGCAATTAAAAACAGCATGTCTGTGGCATAGGAACATTCAGAGAAAGCAACTCAACATGATGGGGAGGCTAAGCCATCCATGTACACATGGATACATGATACAGGGTAAAGCCTCCATCATGAATCAGTAGAAAAGGAAAGAATTAACTTTAACATGGTGTTAGACTATTTGGTATACCATATGGGGGGAAATAGTTGGAAGAAGGTTTAAGGAAGTACTATAACAGAAGGAGAGAGTCCATTTGGATTAAAGTCCTAGTTATGAAATATAAACTATAAAGCTAATGGGCAGGAGGAGAGAAGGAAGGATATCTTTTTCACCATACAGGGAAAGAATTCGCAACTGATGGATTTGACCCTACAAAATTTCATAGTTCATTTGTGGTGCTATAACAGAATACCTGAGACTGAGTGATTTGTTCACAAACGAGGTTTGTTTGGCTCATGATCCTGGTGGCTGCAAAGTCCAAGAGCAAGGCTCTGGCATCTGCTCAGCTTCTTGCTGAGGGTCTCAGACTGCATCACAACATGGCTTAGAGAAGCAGACAGGTGAGCAGGTATGTTCAAAGAGGCTCAACAAGAGAGGCATCTTTGCTTATAACAACTGCTCTCGTGAGAACTAATCTGTTCCTGTGAGAGCAAGAACTCACTCCCACGAGACAGCATTAATCCATTCATGAGGATGGTGTCCTCATGGATCCGAACACCTGCCACTCAGCCCCATCTCGTGACATTCCACACTGGGAATTAAGCATGAATTTTGGTGGCAACACTCAAACAATACACAATGTTAAAAATGCGTTTAGTTATCAATGTCAAGGTAAATACATGAGAGCAGAGAAAAAATTTGTAACATATAAAACTAATATTATAATAATATACAGTACACAGAAAAAATTCTTCAGAATCAGGAGGAAAAATGTAAGACACCCAGCAGAAAAAAAAATGTTCAGAGAATACGCAATTTACAGAATGGAACAAAAAATGGCTAACAAACATATGAAGAGGTGTTATCTTACAAATCTCTGATCATTAGGGAGGGTTAAGACATCAGTTAAATAGTATTTTAGTATCCATGAGATTGACAACATCACAAACTAGTAAATGACAGCAGGGATTGAAAAGATGCCCCATTTCATTCCAAAACCCAATATATCTCCATTGTATTATAATGTTTAAGAAGCAGAACAAAAATTTTTCCACCGCAGTAAGTACAGCTCAATTCTCTGCAGCAGATTCAGGACTGGGGTGAGGCAAGGGAGACTCTGGCCTTGGCTGCAAAATTTAAGAGGGTGCCAAAAATCAGTAATGAAGATAAATAATATTCTCATGAAATGTTTTTTAAAAACCAAAATTAATGGGAAAAAATGTCCATGATGAACAAAATATCAACATTTTAAATAAAGACAGACTCCAACAGTACCCTGACAATCTATATAGGAGCCTAAGGTATAAGTACAATTGTCCACCCCTATATACATATGTCTTTATATGTATTTTTATGTTTCTCCCCAGACCCAATTAGTTGAAAAATTACTGAAAAATTGGAAAGTCAGTGTATTAAAGTTCACATCATTTTATGTTTAAATATTTATTAATACTTAAAAGGGGCTGTATTATAATTTTACTTTCCTGGCTTTAGTAGAAGCAAATGCATCAACAATATTTTCAACGGAAAACAAGATAAGCCAAGAAGCCAATTTTGAACGTCTGTGACTGGCTCTGAATGGATGCAGTGCTGCCCTGGGAGGAAGGACTGCCCAGATACTTGATTCTAATCTGCACCTGATTATCTAACCTGTTTGAAATGGGAAGTATCTCCTCTTGGCACTTCTTGGAGGCCCCACTGGGGAATATTGATTGCTGCTCCCATGCTCCTTAAATGACTTCATTGGCATCCAAACTTCAGAGCAGGTGTACCTCCTGCTCATGAACTCTACATGCCTGCCCATCCACAAATCAGCATTTGCTTGCAAACCTTCCCCTTTATTTACCTAAGGAACAAAATTCACTGCTGAAGCTGGAGCCACAGCAACTTTTTAGAAACGTCCTTTGTGAATCATTGAAACTACCCAGTTAGAACATCTGATTAACTTAAAGTAGGCTATCAACTTTGTGCAGGTTTCTTCTTATCTATTTGTAGTAAACCAATCTTTATGGCAATGACTTTGGCATCCACCAAAGGCATCCTTCCTGAGCAAGGAGGACATCACAATTGAAAGCAAAAATCCAGGTGTTAGCCAATGATTTTAAAATATAATGAGCCTATAAATTTTCCAATTCATTTCAAATATGAAATTAATGGAATTAATGGAATTGAGCTGAATTATTACGCCTGTTCTCCCTTAGTCATTCGTTTTCTATTCCTTCAAATTCTGGTGGGTTGTTTTGTAATGACAAGACTGTCTCCTTACTGTAGCAGCTGGATGCTACAGTAATGGGTCTCACTGTCAAGGCCATGAGAATGATCCAGAAGGCTGGTCATAACACAGGTTCAGCTCCCAGGCCTGGAGTTTCTGATTCAGCAGGTGTGGACTGTGGGCAGAAAACTTACATTTCTAACAGATTCCCAGGTGAGCTAATACCTCAAGTCTGGGGAACCACTATACTAAAGTAATGTGTATAAATAGAGATACCTTGCTAACCAATAAGATTTAGCCGAGAAGGAATGACTTTGTCTGTGCCTGTATCACAACTTAGCAGACACTTGTAACAGAGTAAACCAAAATGCACACACACACCACATGCTGGTCAAGTTGTGTGGAGCAGTATTTAATCCCTCATGTGCACTCAAATCACCTGGGGACCTTATCAAAGTGCAGATCCTGATCCAGATGTGAGGGAAGGCCCTCATTTTTCATTTCTCACGCCTGATTCTGATGCTGCCAGTCCACAGGCCACACTTTAAATAGTGAGAGGCTAAAATAAACCCATTTGATACAGCTTGTCATTAAGTTACTTACAACTAATTCAGAATAGAAAGCTGTTGTTCCTGTAAACAGCTTGTGAAACATGCTTCAATCCAGAAACAGGTTTCTTTGGTCAATGACGTCGTATTCGTTAATTATTTTTAATTTTATGGCTTTTATATAAAGAAACTTCTTTAGAATTGTAGGGAGGAAAGTACATATTCCTTTTGGTGAGGACAATGCAGGGAAATGTATAGAATGTGGTATAGTATGATGTGGTCTCATTCTCTTTGGCCCCAGGGTCTCCAGTATCTTTATTTTGACCTTGTGCTAAGTGTCAACCATGATTTGGCTTGTCATTCACATGTTATACTCCAGAAAGAAAGATTTTGATTCAACTGGGTTGCCACTATGTAGTAAAAGCAACCCTATTGAAAAGAGTTTACCCCAAGTAACAACAGAGTCATTGTTGAATTCAGCTGCTGTACCACTGTGGCCTGTGATGTAATTAAGCTCAGCTGCCAATGCAACCTCGTTGCAGCATCACCTGCAGGCATTTTTAAAGCTTCTTCTGTCTAGCACAGTCCCAAGTATACTATATTGGTTCATTGGTTACACTGGTTCATTGATACAATAGTATCAATGCTAATTCCTTAATCTTAATAATTACACTATTATGTCCTCATTCTTAGGAAATACACAGTGCAGTATTTAAGAAAAAGGAACGACATATTTGCAGTTTACTCTCAAATGCTTCACAAATAATATATTCACCCACAAAGAGTGAAAAAATGAAAAAGTAAATGTGTTAAAATTTTAACAACTGGGGAATGTGGATGAGTGATAATAAGAAGTTCTTGATATTATTCTTGCTATTTTTTACACTTCTGAAATTATTTAAAAGAGCAAAGTTTTATTTTTGACTATATAGACCAGTGCCTGGCCAGATCAATTAAACCCAAATCTCTGAGTGAGGACTAGATACCAGTAAGTTTTTCAAGCTCCCCAAGTAAATGTAAGGTATGTCCAGGATGGAGAATCCTTGCTAACCACTCAAAACCTGTTCTTTTCGGTATAATTTATTTATATATCTTCAAGATGCTTGTCAGGTAATATAGATGCTTTCAACTGAGCTTCCTTATTCTGTTGCCTGCAGCCTTCCATCTGTTTTGGTACCAAATGCCTAGCAGCTTTCTTGAGGGACCTACCGTACCAGTGTACAGGCACGGACACACAGCACCTGACTGTAGCTCCTTTGTATGGGCACAAGGAAAACTCATACTGGGCTGGAAAAAGACGTAGATTTATGTTTTAGATAAAATATTACATCCTAATACATTTGTATAGTTATGTTAGATATTTTTCTGCAGATGTCTGTGCATGTATCTATACTGTATTAATATATAAGGCATACCTTCTAGACTTGTGAGTGATTTTAAGAAAGAAGGGCCTTTCTCTGATAATGGACAGGGTCTCTCTGCCACTCCAGTCACTTCAGGACCATGTCTTCATTCAGTCAGACTTCCTTGTCCTCCTCTTCCCCCTCAAGCTACCTTTCTACCCAACACTGGCAGGAGGGCCTTTCTGTCTTCCCTTCCCATGTGGTAGAGATTTCCCTTAAATTGTAAACTCATTGTCTCTACAGTTCCTTAACTTCACTGTACAGATCCCCAAGCCTGTTCTCAATAAATAAAGAGAAACTTCTAGAATTTAGAAGACTTTTTTTAATTATTAAAAAAAGCTTGAATTATAAGCTTTTTTATGCCCAATGTTCCCCGGGCATCACTGGCATCAGTGATTCTAAAAAATATTACTCAAAATTCTGAACTTGTTCTAAGCAGTATGGCCCATTTCCTCAAATAGTGAACACTACTGAGTTAATGGATCCAAAAATCTGGGACAACTCATTAGAGATTTCGAGGAGCAAAAACTCACTGCTTTAGTATCTCAAAAATATTACCTGAATTTCACAAGTAATAAATAAATACATGAGCAACAACTGCTGTTTCTTCAATGCATCTCTTATTCTGACCCTCCTTTTCTTTGCCCTAATTTTCCCCAGCTTTCTAGCCCTTTTCCTCTGTGCTCTAACTCCTGTACCACATCGAGTAACACCCCTCACTGAGTCCTCACTCCGTTGCTCTGTTCACTCACACTGGACAACATACTTCGGTTCTGATCCTCACTAATCAGTCTCAAACACGGCCAGCTCTATGCTCAGGTACTGGGGATGAGATGATCTTGACTATGTACTAAGAAATTGGGGAGCAGGCTCCATTTGTTGAGTAAAGTTACAGTCAGACAAAAGAGCATGAGTCTTAATTCATGACCACATTTAGAAACCTCCGAGTTTCCCGAAAAGTGATTCTTGGTGACATTTTGCATGTGAGCTCTTCAGTCACATGTCAACATTATTGTTATTGGAAAGCTAAGTGATCCAATCTCAGTAAAATAGCTGCATGGTCCCATATTGAACACTAGTTACAGAAGACAAGAAGAAAGGCAGATACCAGCCAGGGTTTTCTAGATAAATGGAAAATTCTGATACCAGATCTTTTAAAATGAGAAAGCATGATTTATCCATTCCCTCCAACATCCCAGCAGGCTTAATGAATATAGATGGTTCACCTGGAGTCTGAAATGGCAAACAGCAATCTCCCTCCCAGGAGATGAACGGACAGCATCGCAGAGCTGCGCTAACCACATTTGTCACAAAGAGGCAATGGACATTCGTTGAAGATACCTGGAGATCCCATCACCTCCCCGTTTCTCCTACGGTAAAGCCAACTTTTCAATGATATTTCAATTGTTATCATTAAAGAACTGTCTAGCAAATCCTCTGGTTTCAGGTTTATTATGCACTTGGATTCCTCGGCAAATTGGTAGGAGGTTGAAGAGAAGAGAAATTACTCCATGATGGCATTTGACAGAGGACATATCTCTAAGCTATCTGCTGCCCAATTCTTATCAAGGCCTTGACAAGATAATTGATATTTATACTGGAGAGTTTGAAAGTCAATCAAATAATCCATTTCTGTATATATTCCATGTTTTATCTATAGATTAAAATAGACCATTAGGAATCCACATTAACTTGTAGAAAACTGCCCAGGCTGTCACAGTACTCCTTGTACTAAGTTGCACATATATGTGCCATGTCCTAAGTGTTCCCTGGGAACACTACAAAATTGAAATTATTAAAACCAGTATCAACTTTATTACAAAGTCATTGTCTTACACACCACATACCACCTGGTTCCTATACCATATAGAGTCACAATGGAAGTTTTCAACACAAATGCCAAGAACATTTTTACTTTTCTGTGTGTCAAAGAGACCCATACAATTGATATTTTACTTTGATCAACAGGAAGCTCAAAGCCAAATGTTCAGTTCCACTTTAATAAAAATATGTAAGCCTGTGGTGTACCTGTATTGTGATCTTACATGTTGCTCTTCTAATTTGTCTTTTCACTAGCTGTGATATTTTTATTTACTCTATATGTTTGTCTAAGAGAAGGAAGAAAGGAAAGAAAGAAGGGAAGGTTGGAGGAAAGGAGAAAGGGAGGGAGGAGGAAATTTGTCGAAATGAGATTAGACTGTTTAAGGAATCAAGAATGAAAACTAAATCCTTTTCCCCTGCTTGATGTCACTGGAGAATAAATAGATTTGCTAATTTTTATGAGCATCAATGTTTTCTGAAAGACATAGAAAGGATTCTTCAACACAAGCAAAATAGGAACAGCAGGGTTTATCTGCACAAAAGAAAAGAGTGGGAGCTAGGGGACGGAGAGTTGCAAGCTACTCCCTTCTAAGCAGAAGTAGACGTAAAACTCTCCATGTTGCATGCTTGAGGGACAATCAGCCTTTAACTCCTTCCAGACCTCAACCACCAGCTCTCACACAAGCCACGAAGAATGATAGCAAAAGGACAGTGCTGCCACGTGAGACACACCTCCCAGCAGCTGCCTGCCCCCTCCACTCAGATGGGATCTAAGCACTTCAGCACCCACCCTGCTTTGCAGTTGTCCCTTGGGGCAATCTTTATCTGTGATATCCTCACAACTTCAAGTTAACACAACAGAATCCTAGTAGAGCACAATAAAACATAGATTTAGAAAGATATTGGAGCAAATGAAACATTAGTAGGCTCCTGAGAGACATAAACAGAATGAATAGTATGGTTTTCTGGATAGCCATAGCTGAGATGGGTACAAAAATCCCCATAGAATTCAAATAATATCCGTTTGCATGTAGGATTTCATGGGAACATTCCCACAGTTGTTAGGGCTCTATTCAGATTATGAACCAGTCTTATAAATTAAATTTTAAAAAAAAGGAAGAAAGAAGAGCCACGGTCCCTGGGTACGACTGATTGCTACCATTTTGAAAAGGGAGTCACAGCTGCAGGGTGTAAAATCCAAGAGGACAGTCAGACCCACAACAACGCTACCCCCCATGGGCCTGCACACACTTGTTCCCTCAGCTGGAGTGTTATCTCCCTCCAACAGGAACGTAAATAAATGTGGCCTCAGACAGAAACTGCAGCATCAAATATAAAAGCTGTGTATTTGGAAATTAATTGTTTTTTGGCACGATTCCCTAAAAAATGACATCCTTTCCGTTGAAGCGCTTCCATGTAAAGCCAATTAAACAAGAGAAGCAACAACTGGGCTGAGGTCAGTAAAGGATGTTGGTTACTCAGCAATGAGGCAGGCTGTTCTGGTCACCATCTGTGGAAGCAAGTTAGAACGCCGTTTTCAATAAAGGTTGTCAAGACCTACAGGAAGCGAGATAACAAATGGAAGGAAATTTTGACCTTCAGAAGAAAATCTTCCCTTTCTTCTAGGTCTGTCTCCTTCATTCATTCATCAGAATCACCTCCATTCTTACCCAATGCTAATCCTGGGAAAGAATCTGTCACTTCACATAGAGCCACCCCTGGGGTGAGGGTAACTCTGGGCTTGTTTTTCCCAGGAATAGCTATCACTAAGCCATACTTTAACAGCACAATTAAAGCATAATATGCATATCATAACATTCATTCTACATGTACAATTTAATAATTGTAACATCATTACAGTTCAGTTTTAGAATATTTTCATCACTCCCAAAAGATCCCTGTGCCCACTTGCAGTTACTCAATTCCTATTCCCAACTCCAGCCCCAGGCAACCACTAATGTACTTTCTGTATTTATACATTTATATGAAATTTCCAGCATTTTATACAAATGGAATCATGCTGAGAAGGCAAGCAACTAACAGATATCCACTATAGCACGTGAAGAAAAATTAAGTTTATAAAGCAATTCTCCCCTCTTTCCTTTTAGACTTGTAAGGGATTTTATTTTTCACATTTATATCTTTGACCCATTTGAAATCTATCCAGAGTAAAGTTCCAACCTTACCTTTTTCCAGATGTGACCCAATTGTTTCAATTTCATTTATGAAATGATCATATTTTTCCTACTGGTTTAAGATACTACCTTTGTTTGAATGGAAAATTCCTTTAAGTTTTGCTTTTGATTTCCTGTTGCATTCTCTTTTTTCTCATTCCTTTATATTCCATCAATCTCTTCATGTGCCATTGCCACACCTTTGAAATTGTTTTCATATCTTGCGGTGCTAGTCTACACTGTTTGCTCCCCTTTTTTAAAATGTTCCTTGTCATTTTTTTTGCCTTTTTTTTTTTTTTTTTTTTTTTTTTTTTTTTTTTTTTTTTTTTTTTTTTTTTTTTTTTTTTTTTTTTTTTTTTTTTTTTTTTTTTTTTTTTTTTTTTTTTTTTTTTTTTTTTTTTTTTTTTTTTTTTTTTTTTTTTTGCCTATTTTTATGAACTTTATCTTTGGTGCGGAAGACCTTTATAACTTCAACTCAAAATGCAGAAAGCATTAAAACCATGATACATTTGTCTACATGAAAGTGAATTCTTCTAAAAGACAAACTAAAACAAGGAAAAATGCATAAGCAGAGTCAAAGACAAAGAACAAACTGGAAAATAAATATCTGAAGGTTTTGTCATAAATGATAGGCCAATATCAAGAAGGTGTAAGGAGTTCCTAGAAATAAAAAGACCAACAACTCAAGAGAAAATAAGCAAAAATATATAAATGTATTATTCACAGCAAAAGGCTGCTAATAACGCACTGTTAGATAGCTTCGCACTCAGTCACTCCTTCTTATCTAGATGGTGGCCCTAACAGTGGTAACTGTAAACAAACTCAACACACAGTAGGGAACATTTCCTTTCCCCAAATTAAAGCTGGGGTTGGAAGGATGATACTGCACAAAGGAAAGGAAACAGTAGACAATTTCTACACTCAGGGGCTCTGAGAAGTTCACTGAAGCCCACATACAAAGACCACTAGAGAAACCCACTATCATAGAAAGTTTGAGTAGCATCTCAAATGGGGAAATAAAAAAGGGAAGTTACAGATTGGTATTAGGACAATTTTTAATAGTAATCGACACCTAGAGAGGGACTGGTCATAACTTGTAAATCAAATGATTTGGGGGTACAGGAGGTGGAACTACATTTGGAACACATGGATCCATGCAGAGTTCCTGGCGAAGCAGCTTTTCTATGGTCTAAATCTCAGAACATATGGGTCTGAAGGAGCCAGTATTCTAACAACTGGAATTTTGATAGTTTCATTGTATGTCATCATTTGAAACATTTTATCTGCTTTGAGAGTCATAGTACAGGATTACAAATTATGATTCCTGTTTTCATTTCACATGGTTTATGTAGCACTTGGATATCTCCCATAACTAATCCATTAGATATGTACTATAATCTTCATTTTATAGATGAGGAAACTGATGCACTAAGATTTTAAGTATTTCTGTCTAAAGTCCCACAGTTACTAAGTGGCAGAACTGGGTTTTAAAACCATGCTTGTCTGTCTCCAATGCCTGAGCTTTCAACATCTATTCCACAAAGCCCCTAAAGCAGGGATTCTTTACTTGGTGTACACGAAATACTTTCAGGAGGCTTCATAATTCCTGCAATATTGCATGCTAAATTTTGGATATGTGTGCATTTGGGGGAAGAAGGGAGAGAATCTGTTTACTCATCCAATTCTCAGTGGGTAGGTGAACCAACAAAAAAACTTAAAAATCATTGCCCTTGCCCCACCTTAAGGTAGAGAGAGAACATTTATTTTAAGAGCAAAATGAACATAGTGACCTTATTCGGGGCCATTAAATGGGTTGGGTTTCTCATTTGTAGCTTCTTTGGAATTAAAATAAAGAGCTAAAAGGAAGCAATGACCTTGGATTGAGAACCAAGGGAAAAGAAAATCCATGGGTTCTATCTGGCCAGAGAAATTGCCTTGGGAAAGTCATGGATTACATCTGAAGGCCATCCAGTGTCTCTGACTCTCTAAATCAAGTTCATTTGTCCTAGACTGATCCAAGAAGAAAGTGATTTCAACAGGATTACTATCTCCTCTATGTGGTTCATGCAAATGTGGAATAAAATTAGACTTTCTAGTTTCTTCCAAGCAAGGTCTCATCTAAAAAGGTTGCCTTCATAAAATGAAAAAAATTAAATTCATAGTGTAATAGGTGGTTTGTTTTCCCAAGAACAAGAAAAATTGCTTTAACTCATTTGTTTGTGTGACTCACTTTCCAAGTACAAATAGCAAAAGAGTTGAGAATTAACAAGAGACTGTAGCTCATTAAAAAAAACACACAAAAAGAAACAAAAAACCACCTTCATGAGTTTCCCCCGCATGGCTGTTGCAAACTATGCCTTCCAGAAAAAAGCGAATAAAATTTCTTAAGAAGAGAGATTATAAGCTAACAACACCAGCAAAAATTCCTCTACAGACATAAGGATTTAGCATCACATTTTGGAAAGGGACAGGAGACAAAACAGCCAAACAGCTCAAAAGACACAGCCAAAGTAATTGTGTCTAGCTGGTGGAGCCTGAAAATTCTCTTGGTTTTTTCAAAGTTTCACTTCAGGCATTTTTTTCTTATGCTTATCACCATTGCATCCAACCTGCAGCTGTTACACACATTTCGGAATAAACATTTATTTATAATAATGTATTATTTGTCAAAGAAGAGAAGGGAGAAACTGAACCCTTTCTGTCCATCTGGAGGTGGCAAGCAGCTGGATAAAATCAGGGATTTGATACACTTCATTTTCTAAGTCGCTCACTACTCACACACCAGCCCAGCCAGAGCTGTTTTCCTGGAGGCATGCTGGTCCCTATCATCTCACTTTCCCCATTATTCTTCAGCATTCTGGCTGGGACTTGTCCACACCCTTGGAAGTTTTGCATCCTGTGAAACAAGTGTCTGAGAATTCATAAGGAGAGGCTCAGTGCCCTACTACAACAGAGATTCTGCAATAGTCAGAGACTGAAATTAACCGTAACCAGACAGCATGCATGCCTGCAGTCAAATTATTCATATTATAGAGGAAACACAACAGCAATTTTGTGGCTGAAAAAGATTGCCTAGATCACGCCTTAGCTAAACCATTAGTGAGCATAAAAAACAAAAACCAAAGCAAACACAAATGTGTTTTATATCCCTCGGGATGTTCAGAGGGTGGTGGGTCACATCTGGACTGTGTGCCACTGACAAACACTGACATAGATCTTTGCAGAAGATCTCTCTGAGAGGCCAAAGAAGAAGTAGTAACTTCAGAAATGTGGAAATGTTTATCAAACGTGAGCATTCTAAATCGTGTCAGAGGGAAAGTGCTTTAATTGGATAGCTATGTTGTCCCAAAACTCTACAACATAGATTTGGCCCTTGAACAACACAGGAATTAGGGGAGCCCATCTCCTGAGTACCCCTTGTATGTATATGTTATACACATACAAGAGTGTGTATAACTTTTGACTTCACAAAAACTTAACTGCTAATAGCCTACTGTTGGCTGGAAACCTTAAAAATGTCATAAACAGTTGATTAATACATATTTTATATGTTATATGTATTATATACTATATTCTTACAATGAAATAATCTAGAGAAAAGAAAATGTTATTAAGAAAATCACGAGAAAGAGAAAATGTATTTACTATTCATTAAGTAGAAGTGGATCATCATAAAGGTCTTCATCCTGGTTGTCCTCACATTGAGTAGGCTAAGGAGGAGGAGGAGGAGGAGGAAGAGGAGAAGTTGATCTTGCTGTCTCAGGGGTGGCAGTGGTGGAAGAAGACCTTCATATAAGTGGACTGACCCACACAGCTCAAACTCATGCTGTTCAGGAGTTGACTGTATAGTTAACTCATTTATTTCACTGGGCTGTGACGCTAATATATGTAATCAAGAAAAATTAGTGGATCTGGATATAACAAATAGTCCCCAGCTTGGATCCCCACCCTCAAAATTATCACATGGTTTGTCCATAAATTCTAAGAGTTGAAGGTTTCAATGTAATTTCTTCATGGTCATTGTGGACTTCTGGGTTGGCTTTTTCTCATATTTGGCATACAGTCCATGAAGTTACTGGGGCACCATAGTCCATAAAATACTTAAGAATCATCATCTCAGGAACTATGATCAAGGGGGAGAATTTTTAGACTATCATTCTAAGACTAGCTTACCCATTTCCACAAAGTTTGGGACAAGATAGAAATAAAATCTTAGTACATCATCCAGGACTAAGGTCAAACCAAAATTAGACCAGGCCTAGTAAGTTCTGAAAGTCAGCTTTAATGGAATCATGTTAATTAGCCAATACCCTAATTTCCCGGAAGAAAAATATTAAATCTTCTACGTAGGAAGATAACATCATCCTGAGCCTCTAAAATGTTTCATAAGCAATGCCTGGCATTTGATAAAAATTACTAAACATAAAAGTAACAAAAACAAATGACCAAAAACAGACAACAGAAATAGGTTCAGAGTGAACCAGATATTAAAACAATTAGACAAGAACATTGAAATATCTATAATCAATATGGTTAAGAAAATCAAGAAGCAGATTCAGAATTTTATCTGGGAAGTAATATCTATAAAAAAGAATCAAAGGAGATTTCAGAACTGAGAAAATATTTACTAAAACTAAATTAACTCAGAAGATGAGTTTAACAACAGAAAAAAGAACTAGTGAATTGAAAGATAAATTAACAGATAAGTAACTTTGAATATTAAAATGTATGGGACATAGAGGAAATTTCTAGTGCACATGTAATTAAAGAACCAGAAAGATGGAGGAGAATGGGGCAATATTTGAATTTATAACAACTAAGAAAATTCCAAAACAGAGATAAGGCATGCATCAAGCCACAGGTTCAAGAAACTTTGTAAAAATTAAGCAGGATTAATTCAAAGGCAACCAAACCTAAAAACTTTGTAGTAAAACAGCTCAAACCAGAGACAAAGACAAAATCTCAAAAGTAGCCTAATTATACATTACTATTAAAACTTACAGATATCATCAAACTAAAGGATGAAACTTGAGAATTATCTCTAATAAAATGAAGAACAAGGCTAGGATGCCCAGTTTCTTCAATTATTTGATAATTCACAGTCATTTCTCTATGATGATTGTGGACTTCTAGGTTTGCTTGGTTTTTTTTTTCCCCTTCACATATGATCTAGGAAATTAGAATTATGTAAGTGTCTATCTATCCAAAGAATCCATAAGGGATATAAATACAAACATGTATTGTTACTGCCTAACATAATAAAATAAAGTAAATAAATTTAAAATTGGAAAGATTGGGGTTTACTCTCCTTATTTATAAGGAGAATGAAAAATGTAAAGACAATCTGATGGCAAAACATTAAATATTAGAACCAATTATGGTAAATAAGATTATCGTATAAAACTTCATAGCCTTCCTAAACACCACAAATCAAACAGCAACAAATTCTGAGGGAACTTGACAAGCTGACCATAATATTGATGTGAAACAGGAAGGGCCAAAAATAATTAAGATCAATTTCTCAAAAGAAATGCAAAGCACAGAAACCTGATATTAATACATACTACAAAGCATAGCAAGTAAGATGCAGATGGATAAATAAAATATAAAAATTTACATAGTATTGCTGTGGCTTGGATGTTTGACCTCTTCAAACTCCATGTTGAAATCTGATCCATTATTTTGGAGGTGGGGCCTAGTGGCGGGTGTCTGAGTCATGGAGGCAGAGCCCTCATGAATGGCTTGGTGACATTCTCGCAGTAGTGAGTGAGCTCTCACTCTGTTGTTTTCCATTAGAGCTGGTTGTAAAAAAGACCCTGACATCTGCCCCCCACCCTTTCTTCCTTTCTCACCATATGACCTCTGCACACTCTAGCTCCCCTTCACCTGCCACCATGACTGAAAGTAGCCTGAAGCCCTCAGCAGAAGCAGACACTGGTGCCACGCTGCTTGTACAGCCTTTAGAACGTAAGTCAAATAGTCCTCTTTTCTTTATAACCAGCCTCAGGTTTTCCTTTACAGCGACACTAAATGGACTAAGACAGAAAATTGATGCAGGCACTGAGATGTTGCTAAAAAGATACCTACAAATGTGGAAGTGGCCTTTGAACTGGGTAAAGGAATGCCTGGCATCTGATAAAAATTACTAAACATGACAGAAGTTGGAAGAGTTTGCAGAGCTCAGAAGATTACAGAGAAAGATGAGAGAAAGTTTAGAACTTATAAGAGATCGGTTAAGTGGTTGTGACCAAAATGCTTTCCTTGAGTGTTTCCATTCACTCAAGGATCAAAGCTCTGCACTTCCTGTTGTTCAGTATTTGAAACCAGTTCCTTCAAATATTCTATTCAGTTCTATAATTGTTTACAATAGAAGGGTAACGATCACTCCACCAAGGAAAAACAGGTGGTCTCTCTAATTCTTTTAGCCTCATCCACATTTCAGTTTTATATTTATCTCAGCCTCTTTACTGTCCTTTCCACTGTATCTATTCTTCCTTGGCTCCTCACAATTTATTCTAAAATGGTTGTTCTTTTTCTTCAGTTTCTTTTCTGAGCTCTATAAACTCCTATTTCATATCTCCCTGTTTTTGACCTTTTTTATTCTGAGTCATGGTAC